>CM075853.1:15132515-15267515 GCA_037975125.1 Latrodectus hesperus | reverse complement strand
TTAAAAAAAATCTACCTATTTTTACAATTTTCTGACAGAAAATATTCAACAAGTTATTTCTCGAATAAAAAAGCAAAATTAAAAACCATTTCTTTAAAAAATACAAATACCAAAATTTTTAATTGCATTCAATTACATCCTATGCTTATGTAAAACATGTCTTCCGAGAGCCCTTACTTTTTATGGTAACACAGATTTTTTTATTAAAAGCTGCAGAAATGCATTTTATGTAAAGTATGCTCTCGGATAAAAAGAAATTTTTGTAAAATATATTTATTACAAGAAGTTCAGAAATAAGTTTTCAGATTTTTAATAAATAGAAAGTATCATTAAAAATATAAATGCACATTGCGAGAAAATAACATTTAATTTTAAACAAGAGATATTCAGTGAAAATCTTATGTTATAAGAAAATTGAATTTCCAAGCATTTATATATAAATAATTAACAATGAGAAAAAAATTTTCTAAATTTTGATAAGAAGAAATAGCTTACCGTATGGAGAGAATAATTCAACCTCTCTGGGACTACTGTTGTCTGAGGTAATAAATAAGTAATGTAATATAGTAACATAACTTAAAAACAGTTTAATATTACTTACATGGTGTATTTTAATCCAATTAAAGAAAGTCAAATGGAATAATATTTTTTTATAAAAAGCATATATAAAATGGACAAATATAAAGAAACAAACTCACATTTAAATAAAAATAAACATTTGCACAGCAAAACTGATAATTTCATTTGTATATGGAAAGAAATGTTTAGAAAATATGTTTATACATTCTAATAAAAGTTTTCAAAGCCTATTAATGATATAAAACACAAATCATAAGAAATTATTTTTATTTCAAAAATCAAAATTACATTTTTTTTAAATTTTAAATGGCTTTTTTTGATTAAAAAAATACTTTTATTCACGAATTTTTTTTTAACTTATAGTGTTAGAAAGAAGTATTTCGGAATTTAAAACGGAAAGCATTCTAGGAAATAAGCATTGTAAATTCCTATACGGATGATAATTCGTTTTTCTCAAATTTCTGAATGAAAACAAGCTGAACTTTGATTCAGAATATCAATTAAATTAAAAGCAGTGTTTGATCATTAGATTTGAATATTACAAAAAATGTAGGAATATTAGTGCTTAATGTGAGCGGATTTTGTTTACTTTTTTAAAACCTTTTCAGACTAGAAAATTTTAGATTAAGGACTGAAATATTTTCCCTTAGTTTTCTTCTATGTCTAAACTATCGAAATTCTCTTAAAAAGGATAAAAAATTCTACCCAGAAAATTTGAAGGTTTCATTGAAATTAAAAAATAATGGCTAAAATGCATACTCAAACTTAAAATATTACCACACACAAATTCAGAAGTAACTCACATTGTGTATAGTTTTCACCTTCTGAATTACAACAACTAACCAGTTATAAAACCTAATCGATTATAGTCTTCATCTCAATGCTTTTAAAACTAAATTCGTTATATATTATTAGTAAATTAAAAACTTCTTGCATGATTTTGTCTATGTATATTGCTTATTAATATAATCTTTGTTCTTTGAAATGAATAGTTTTTTTCATTTTCACATGATTTTTTTTGATAAATTTATGTAATATTGCTGAAAATTGCAGGTCTTTTATTTTATACTCATTTAAAGTCTTCAAACTTTCATTTTAGTCAGTAATTTCAACAATTGAAATGTAATACATTTTATCTTTATTCTTTAATTATCACTAATCTATTTTCCATTTGTTTAAGTTTTATAGCTTTTACTGTTTCAATTTTGAGGAATCATTAAAACTATTCACAGTGGATATCTAGTATTGTAACATTTACAGTGTGGATTGAAAATATTCGTTTTACCAGAAGTTGTTTGAATTCAATAATGCATAACCAACATATGAAAATTTACAATAGTCATCAGCTAGGCAGAATTTAATGATCTGTTTTATAAACATATAGCTTAGAAAAGAATGAATTTACGTTGAACATAAATTTTTATTTATTCTCTTTTACGTATCTTAGTGACAAGCATTTGAATGTTGTGTTGTATTCAATGGTCGCATTGAGCCCATGAACAATTAGTACTGAATTACATTATGACTCAATTAGTATTCAGCTTAAACAAATCAAATATTTAGGCATATCATCATAAAATTTTAAATGAATTACGGAAACTAACAGGGGCAGAAAATATCACACTACCTCACACAATTAAGCTGCTAAAATGTCCCGTTAACTTTCGAATTTTAAAAATCTCCTTTCTCGACGTTTAGTTTGTCGCTCTATAATCTCAGTGTGGATGCGAGACCCCCAACTTGATGGGCATCTACGATTGAATTCCAAATTGCACGCATCAGCAACTGAATCCATGAACTGTTGATGGGATGGTGAGAATATCCAATTTTCGTCTGCCAACTTGGCTTTCTATCTCTTGAAAACCTGACAGCTGCATATATTCGAAGTTCCAAAAATAAAAAGCATCTTTATCTTCTTGTACCCTTTCGGGTACTCTTCCATTATACACCCGTACGATACTCGCCGTAACGAGAAAGAAAAAATTCGTAAATTATTGTCGTGAATATTCCATTTGTATGCATCATAATATTGTTTTAAAAAGGCTTACGTTTTTGGAAACTACTAAAAAATTATACAAACATTTTATAAACTAAATAATTATCACTTATTGACCAAACTTATTTAAATGCCAATGTTTATTTCTGGCGGAAACTTTTTAGCTAATGTAATTGTACCTTTTTTCCAATGAAACAAAATTAAATTTTGCTGTTCTTGGCTTTGTTTTGGCTTAGGTGATCTGTGACCGTCATGCTCCTTTTAACCAACAAAATTATTAGCAAGCACTCATTTGCACCAACTAGCTTCAGCTTTGTTCATCATTTAGTTTGTTTACCATTGCTTATCACTTTTTGGTTAATTTTTGCAGAAAAAAAATTCGATTGGTATATATTAGATTTAAAATAAAATTTTGAGCCAATGAAATCATCGTATCTATGTTATATTATTTTCGCTCTTCCCCAAGAAACATGCTATTTCTTTAAGATTATAAGCGAGGATATAATGGAAAAGTAACAAATTTTCCTGAGGAACATACCATCAAATATCACTTCAGCATAGATTACAAACTTCTCTTAAGTAAGTGCTAATATAGTCTAACAATGCATCAATTTGCATGTGTTCAGCGTAAAATATAAATATTAGAACAATCATTCACAATTCAAGAGAAAAATTAAACTTTTAGCAAATTGGCGACAATTGTAAATGGACATTGATTTTAGCCGCAGAGAGAAATTGTGACCATCTGGTGCAAATTGCTCTTCATTTAACTTGAAAGGCTCCTGCTCATTTTTAAGAACTGAAAAGACTTTGTTAAATTTTTAACATAACTAGCTGTCATGATAGCATTGATAACATCCGGTGGAATATTTTTGCATAATGTTCTTTAAGATACAAGTCAGTTATTTGATCTCCTTCTCGAAATTCGACAGAAATAGGTGAACATTTTATTCTATGACATGTAATCTTAAAAAAAGGGAGAGATGGTAAACTTTAAAAAAATAATCAGTCAGAAATTCCTTTTTATGTCGTCACTCCACTTTTATAATTTTAAATTTGGTTACTTATCAATCATTGTAAAGAGGACAATTTCATTTAAATAGTAAAATATATCATGAAATAATTTTTTTACACATTTCTTTAGGTGTACGGGAACATTTCAAACATACATAATAAAGTTTTTTCTCGAAAAAAATACATAATTTTATTTTCTTTTGCTCTAAATTTTTTATGCTTTTGAAAGTAATTGGCTGATAATTACTAACGGTATTACGTAGAAATATTTACTACTGGAAAAAATGTACGATGAAATTTTGAGAAAATTTGTTTCCTTAAGAGCATTTATTTATTTAAACATTGCTGCTGCAATTTTACAAAGAAAGAATATTTTGCTATCAAATTTCTTGCATTAAGCCATTTTAAAAATATTATAGGAGTCTTAAAATATTTCTCATATACCTGAACAAAATTAATTAGCAATTTTGGCCCAATACTATAGCTATACTATATTTACTATACTATATTCTACTATATTTCTCAAAAGAGAAATATACATGTTAATATCATGTAACTGCATATTTCCAAATTATATTAACAAAAATATTGATAGTTAAAATTTAACAAAAATTTATTTTCAGTAATAGTTTGTAAACTTAGAAATTTAGAATAAATAAAAATATTTTTAGAATTTGAAAAATGAATGGATAGCTAATGAATTACAGGGGTTAAATTCTAGTACATGCTAAATAAAGGGAGTGGATACACACACACACACACACACACACACACACACACACACACACACTACATATATATCTGTGTGTGTGTCTGTGTGTAATAAGTAGTTTATTAATAACGAATGTGTAATTATAATAGTTAATATACAGTTTAGTTAATGTCTAGTTAATTATTGCATTAAAGACAAAGATAAAATTTAGAAACTAAACATTATATAGAGACAAGTAATTATAGATTTCAATAAAAAATTAAAAACTATCGATTTTAGCTGAAATTAAGAGCATATATACCTTTCCTTAATTAAAACTTAAAATTATATTTAAAACGTCTAGCTTTTAAGCGTTAAACAAAATTAAAAACACAATACAAATAGTAAAAAACAAGAATAAAAAACAAAAAATTTGAACAGCAAAAGAGAAAAGTTCCAATTCAAATATCTAAATTATCTTTTAAATGCTAGACCAATAAATGCTCACCGATAAAATTAATAATTCATATATATATATATATATATATATATATATATATATATATATATATATATATATATATATATATATATATATATATATATATATAATCGTTACATTTTGAGAACTTTTAATGCTGGCGAGTGGAATTTTTAACTAATCGTTCAATTTTGCATCACATTACAATATATATAACTAAATATTTATAATTCTTAATAATCTCATAAAAATTGAATATTTATTACATTATCTTAATAGAAAATATATGTTTTAACATTCAGTAGGAAACTCTCTTGCGAAATAAAATTAAAGATGTTTACTTATTTGCACTCTCACTAAGAAAACTTCTCTTATTTTATACATTTTATTTATAAGAAAATAAAACAAATTTAAGATTGATTTCTTTTCTTGCACGTAATGTTTGAAAAGAAGTTTAATTATTAATTAATTTATACGGGAACAAATAACAGGAGCTGTATTATTATTATTATAATGGAATCGAATTATTAATTATAAGAGTATGTAAGTATAAATAATGCAGGACAATTTGTAGAACGAAAATCGATAGTCAATTGTAAACGAATTAACTTATGGATATTGTATTCATTAGGTAGCTGTAGTTTAATCTATTAATTTTCATTTTAACATATCATGAGTCATTTAAAAGGAACATTTTTCCGACATAAACAATGCTATTTTGTACTATAAATTTATTTTCAACTTTATAATTCTATTTTTTGAAACTATATTCAAAATGTTTATTTAGCATAAAACAAATGCAAATTTTATCAAAATATTATTAACTTAGTTTGAGGATAAATTTATTTTATAATTGTAACATAACATTTTTTCCAACGTAAGCAATGCTATTTTGTACTATAAAATTATTCTCAACATTATAATTCTATTTTTTTAAAACTATACTCAAAATGGAGAATTAGCATAAAAATGCAAAGTTTATCAGAATTCAAGTTTATTATTAACTTAGTTTGAGAAGGAACTTATTTTATAAGTAGTTCATATAATATTGCTTTACAAAAGTATAGCGTTATTTCAAAATCAAATGTGTGTAAATATAATCATGAGACATATATATACACTGAATCTTAAATGCACTGATATATATGCACTGAATCTCACCGATAAAATTAATAATTCATTTTAATTTTATCAATACGGAATTCGATCACTCTATTCAAAGCATTTTATTTTTAAATATTTCTCCTTAAGTAGATGATTCTATCACTCATTTAGTGAAGGACTAATTTATTTCAGGAGCTAAAGGCATTTATTTAACATTCTAACAAAAACTGTTTGCATGATGAATTAATAAGTACATTTAATAATGAATGTCAATAATTGAAACTAAATTCAAAATATGGTTGCAGTTTCAGGATAACGTTATAAAAAAATCCCGTTAGCTCACTGAGAAAAATATAATCTCAAAATAATAGTAATTAAGTTTTTATCGATAGAATTATTTTACTAACGAAATCAACAGGTTTATAAACAAATTTGAATGTTAATAATGATTTTCTAAGGAGAGAGAGAGAGAGAGAGAATTCTATATTTATTAATCGATTCAAATGCATTTTCATGATGAATTAACTATAATGAAATTTTCTTAAACACTAAAATATTTTACAAACATTGTTTAGTAACATCAATTGTTTCCTTAAATGTTATTTATCTTTGGTTGAATTGATCGTATAAAAATTTTATAAACTATAATACTAATAATAACATTCATTTTAAACTCATTTTTAACATTTGCTTTGCTTAAGTTATCTGAATTTGAAATCACAGATTTATTATTTTCAAAAGAATTCCAAGTACATTTCTTTCAGCTTCTTCGAGTGTTTTTGTTTCGAAAAGTCTTTGAGATTTAAAACACGCTGTGAATGTCACTGAGAACATGAAATTTTCAGGGGAACTTTAAAAAATCTTTTTATTTTCGCTGAAAAATTATAAATTTTAGATTCCTTAAGGATGGGAAAAGTTTTCCAAAAATTAGCAAGCACTTCAAGCATGTTATACTTAAATCTTGACATTTTTATATTCGAATTTATATTAAATTTTACATTCTTAGACTCTATTTTTAGAGTATTAATAAAATTGAAGCTTACAATTTATAAATCGGTATCGTGTAATAGATGCCATTTTAAATTAGTTTCTCAGTTTAAGGAATAAATTCAATTTCAGTTCATCTGTATGAAATACCTTGAAGATGTGAAGTTCTGATTGGAAAATAATATTAATCAAGTTCATTCAAAATGGGAAACAAAATTTATTATGGATACAAAATTTATTACCCGGTTAATATTATCTAATAAAACATATTTACCTCTTGATTTATACATTGCAAAATAATAAGCTAGATGAAAGTGAAAATTCAAGAACAGTAAGCAATGTAAAGAATTATGTTCGACAAAGATGCCCTACTTTCTTCCCTGTAAAAAAGGGATGGCCCAGACTCTACTGATGTACCTCTCACTTTCACTCCATCGCGATAAAGCTCAATTCTATCAGGTGAGCTCGAACCCTCCCAGGTCTTCTGCATCACAGGTACTTCCTACAGCAAGGGCAATTAGGCTTAAGGCGTTCGCCGGTCTCGGCCAAATTTCATCGCGGAAGTCGGTACCCTCCTCTGCGGCTGAGCGGGCGGCTGAGAAGCCGTCGCGGCGGTCGCCGGAGTCCGGCCTCTTGTCAAGCGACGGGGTAACCAGAAAATAGCCGTAATTTTTTAATTGTTGACAGTTTCGGGTTATGTCACTCTACACTGACCCCTGTACTGGTGCAATTAGCGGTATAGTTCCAGCTGTGATGTAGTTTAGTGGTAGACGTCTGGCACACACACAGACCTTTAGGATATTTAATTCGATCGACAACGGCTGAAAAAAGAAAAATTCCGTTAAAGTTAAAATATAGATGAAATAAGGATTATGTTATTTTCTTTTTAGATTCATTATAATATCAGTGATATGAAATTATGTTCTACAGGATTATTTCGGTAGAGACATTATATTAAAATACTTTTACTTTCCATTTATAGTCTTCACACAATAAAATATTCTTATATTGATATGTTCTGTTCTTTTTGCTTTCATTTTGTTTCAAATGCAAATTAGAAAAAAAAAATGATTTTCAATATTGGATTTATGTTTGAAATTTCAAAAGTAAAGACACGTCATAAAAGCATTAAATTCATTAAAATAATTTATTTAAAAGTAAATTATTTAACATAAAAAAGTGATTAAAGTTTACTCATAGAATTATGAATTCTTGAAAAATAGGTATTGCAGCATGTTTAAACCCATGTTTTGCATGTTTTGTTATCAATGATAAAATAAAAGTTCTATTTTTTAAATCTTGAAATTAAACCTAGAATATTATATGCGCGTTTTTATTTCATTATTATTTAGAAAAGTACGGTGATTAAGTAAATGTGTTGTTCATTAGTTTAATGTAGTTTTTATTAGTTCAATGGTTGTTATATTATTAAATAATTGATTTGTTAGTTATTTCATAACCTGTAAGACACACATAGAATTATTTTTACATTACTCGAAGGATATACATTTAAATCTTTAACACTACATCTCGAAGAGAAATATTGCTAAGAAAATTGAATTTGGTTGTTCACATTGGACAATATTGTTGAATTAAATAAAAAAATAATGACTGATAATAAAAAAAAAGTCGTAACTTTCTGGCAGTGTTTTGACTGCAGGGAAGCAAAGATAGTACTGTAAATATTTTTTTGCTATTTTCATTTCATAACTCTTGTTTATTTAATATTTTTTAATTTTCTTTAAAAAATTTCACTACTCACTAGCAAGCACAAAATCAGCTTTTTAGTCAACAAGAAAATTTGAACGTTGGTGTGTAACGGAATACCAATCAATTTTTTCTTTTAATATGAAATTTAATTCGTAAAAAATTTTACTTGTATTAACTTTACTGAGAGATCAGAAATAATTTCCCAATTAAATATTTAAACGCGCAAAATCAGAATTAATATAAATAGCTCTCATTCATAATTTACATGAATATATATATATATATATATATATATATATATATATAGATAGATAGATAGATAGATAGATAGATAGATAGATATTGTTGGTAAAATTGTTGTATAAGTTTATAAAAGCAAGCATATTGAATTATTTTGCAAGAATAAGAACTACAAAACTTATAGATTTTGTATGATCGAATTCTGCATGTATTTTAATTTAATTTTAAAATTGTGTACTTTGCTAAATATGGATGCAATGAATTAGACTTTTATAATAAGTTTAATGACAATACATTTATATTTTTGCTCCATGGTTTTCAATATAAACTCTTATTCATTTTAGTATATTTATCTACTTTAATCCTAGTTTAACAACCAGGTATTATTTATCTCTGAGTAAAACAGCAATTTTAAGAAATAAGGAACAAATCCAGATTTCTGCTCAAATATTTTCCAGCAAACACGAATCACACATTGTCAGTTAAATAAAATAATTAAAACTGATGCCAACTCATGTTTTAAGTCACTTCAATCCTCAGAAAGAGGACGGATGGTTGTAATCTGTCTTCACATATTATCGTTTCGAAGATGTGGAATTGAGAAAAGCAAATGAATCAATTGGAGCTATCAATGGCATCTTGTAAATAATAGTTTGAATCCCCGCCGATTTTCCTGGAGACGAATTTAAAACGTAATAATGAATTGTCATGAGAAATCGATCCATCAAATTGACGTTTCATTTTAGATCCAAGGTCATCTTAAGGAGAATAAGTAAGTTTTCCTTTAGGAAAAGAAATAATTCGAGACATAAATAATACGTGAGTGTGCTCTTTATATATTATTCAAACATCAAAGTAGGCACCTCTAACGGTAAGATTTTTTTTTATTTAAAATATATAAATAATTCCATATAATTTTTAAAAATATATTCCATTTATCTGTCGAACATTTTCATCTATCTAATATTTTCTAGGTATATGATTCTTTAAAATAACCATTATATGTTAATTAAAATATATATTTAAATTTCTTTTTTCCTTTTGAATAGTATTTGTCCGAATACAACTTCCAGTGGGTCTTATAAAGTCAAGATGATGCATGCACTGGGCAACCGCGCAAAGGATGCTGGGCTTCCGTAATTTAAATGCATCAACCAATCAGAAGATTCGTGAGACTTGCCACGACCAGAAATATCATTTCGCATGGATGACATTGAGAAATCAACTTATTTTACTCGATTCAATCGCCATAAGGGGAAGCGATGCATCGGGAATTGAACTCACTACCTTCCAATAATTGAATGACAACCAGGCCGCGCGGTAGCCTTAATGAATGCAAGTTAAATTAACTAATTTAAAGTAACATAAAATAGTTCATTTAACTTATATTTTAACTAATGTTCAGAAGTGTTCCATTTTATTTATTTTTATCAATAGATAAGTATAAGTTTTGAATCAAATATACTTATCTATCTCTTTATCAACTATAGCAACATAAAGAATAACAAATTCTCATCGATCCATGTATCTACAGCTATAGATTAAGAACAACAAGCGTAATATTAAAATTATATCTATCTATCTATCTATATCTATATCTATATCTATCTATATATATATATATATATATATATATATATATATATATATATATATATATATATATATATATATATATATATATATATGTATATATATATATATATATGTATGAATATGTATATACTATATAGCTATAGACAAAAATGAGCAAGTCCAGTAATTAAATGCAAAAATTTTAAAATGCTTCATAATTTAAGACTATGCGATCGAAACTTTTCAACAAGACTGACTGCTTTATGCAAAAGTCATAAAAATTCGCCCTTGTTTCTTGAGTCAGACGCCTGTTATTTCAGCACATAACGGTCAGTGATCATTGCCGCGAACAATATATATATATATATATATATATATATATATATATATATATATATATATATATATATATATATATATATATATATGCGTGATTCTCTCGAATAATATATTTTACACTCATAGTTTTTGATGAAACATTTCTTAACAGTAACTGTTTTGGAAATAATAAAAACAAATTTTTTTTACAAAAGTTTTAAACTGGAGATCAATCAACCATTGTTATTCCAGAAGAAAAACGGTTAGTTACAAAAGAAATTTTCAAATTTTTATCGAAAACTTATCATAAGAAAACTAAAAAAAATGCATCTATTTAAAGTGTTCTTAATTTGATTACAAATAAAAAAAACTATTTATTCAGTATCTGCATTTCATTTTCATGATTATCAATATCATAATCGATTAAATACTAAAGATATTTCGTTCTTATTGAATAGAATAGGGCGCTCCTTGACTGAGTGGTCTAAAGCATCACTGCTAATCGCTTGATAGCGTAGGAGTGTGGGTTCGATTCCCACCGTGGCCCTGGGTGTTTTCTTCGTTATTCGTCTGTGGTTGTGCATCTGTCATTGTGCTATTTGTCCTATTATCGACGAAGACTTACAAGCGGATCTCAAGAATCAAGCATAGAAGTCTGAATATATGTAATGTAATAAATAATAAAAAAAATGAATAGAATAAAATTAATAATGGATATTTTTTTTTAATTTTCTTGTTGAAAGAATTAAAATTATTCAAGTCTTATTGGCTTCTAAACTAGCAATAAATCTTCACTTAAAAGAAAAGGGAATAAGTATATTCTAAATTAAATTAAACAGAAAATAACAAAGCATTAAGTAATAAATAAAAGGATGAAACGCAGTTTCCTTAAACAAACTGAAAATGTTACAATTAACAATTCGTAACTTTATCACTTTTATTTTTGATTAATATTTTGAAGGAAAATAGCTAGTACTTCAGAAAAAATTAAGCACAGCTCAAAATACATGAATGGGATGATACATAAGCAAGTTATGATAGTTGACCGGCATGCACAAACAAAACCCTGTCCGGTTTTCAATGATGTAAAAGCATTGCTTGAGACTGATGTGATTCGAACATTATTTAAAATATATTTGTGCATTATTCATTTTAACCATTGTATGGACGCTTAAAAATAATTAAACTTTTACTTTTTAATTAAAAAATTAGCATTAAATGAGGTATATCAGTCGGTAATTACAAAAATCGCATGGATTACTTAGTCACAGCATTTGGATTAGATTAATTATTTGCACATAAATTCTAATTTAACTTTACTGTTAATTTTTTCACCAGAAAATGAAATGTTTTTTGTAAATATTTTATAAAATTTACAATCTTCGTCCCCACGATGAACAAGAGTGTAAAATATTGATTGTAAAATTAATATTTATTAAGCGTAAAATAATATATTCTAGTAAATTTAAAATAATATATTAATTAATTTGTATTTAAGAAATTTTTACAAAAAAATCACCATTTTCTTATGTTGACAGTTTAGATGCTTTCAGTTAATAGTAGAAATTTGAGAAGATAATACAAAAATATTTGAATTTTTTTGGGGGTGAGGGAATAATTTGATCGTTAATTTTATGGAGATTGAAAATTGATAAAGTACGTTCTCTTTTTATTAACCACCAAAACTAAATAGTTGCTAAAGAATTTTTCTCCTTTTTTAGAAGTATTTTATTTTTAAAATTTTAAGAATTTAATTTATTTCACATGAATTGATGGATTCGAGGAAAATGTTATTTATTTTAATCTCACTGACTACAATTGAATATAAAGACAGAGATTTATTGCTCTTTACAAAAAACTTGGAAATTTTTTCTCGGTAGTAAATAAAACTGTAAAAAATTGCTTGTAATAGTTTAAAAATTGCTTTTTTTTATAAAAATTTTTGACTGCAGAGATGTTAATTACCTGTATTTTTCTAGTTAAAAAATTTCATCTTGTCAGTTTAATTTTTTAATTAAAAAATTTCACACATTTTGCCAATTTAATTTTTTTATTTTTTCAAAAATGTATTTAATTTTCTATATATTTTATTAATTTTTATATTAGTTATTATAAATTTAGATATTTTTAAATGACGACTGGAAAATTCGGAAATACACTGGAACAATTTATTTAAACATGCAGCTATTAATAGATTAAATTTACAGTATAAATTATGAAATAACCCAAAGTTATTTTGAAGGATTATTAGTTTCAAATAAAAATTTGTTATTTTCTACTGTTTATTTCTTTTTTAGAAAGAATTTGCTAGAAGTAATAAGCTGAATATTTAGAAATTGAACATAGAAAAATAGACTGTTATCAAAAAAATTTCCGAAAGAAAGGATAATTAAACAATTGTGAATTTATAGTGAATAGTGAATGTTTTTTTAATAATTCTGAGAGAACTAATTGAAGTAAAAAATTAAATTTCTCAGAATTTTTAAAATAGGGTCAGGCGGATATTTTAAGCAATATGACAAAACTTGTGTTATAATCATTGAATCAAATTAAATATTGAAATACTCTAAAATTAATGTGATACATTGATAAAAGTAATATATTTGTATTTATTTATAAATATTAAGTACAATAAAATATGTATTTAATTTGCATTTTTTGTTTAAAAATAAGGATTGAATTTCTTATTTGAAGAAATGCTCGAAATTCAAACATTCATATAAAAGAATTTCATTTAAGCCCGATTTTAATTAACTAATGACAAGAGAAATCAATCACTTCGATTAATTTTGTATGTTTTATTTTTAAAATATATTTATTGGTAGGTTTCAATTCCTTTGAAAATGTTCTTTATTTAATAATTAATAATATTGATTAATAAATTTTAAAGCTTCTGGCTTAAAAATTAAAGTAATTTTCTATTCAAAATGCAATAAAACTTTTTGCTATTAGAGCATTGAACGCAGATAGTATTTAGCCAAATGTTTTTATTCAGCAAATGAAATCTTATTGTTATGTCATAAGTAGGAATTTAATGATTGATTAAAATTCTACAAATATATTTACAACAATTATAACAAAAGAAACAACTCTGTTAGTATTTTTCTTTTTATTTTTTCCCTCCATTTTTTATTGCTTCATCGATGTTGTCCGCGTGGTTAGCAACAACTCAAAGCCTTTTCATTGATGCAAATTTAATGCATCACTTTATATTCTTTCTTGTGGGATCTTGCTTCACGAAGGAAAAAATCAAATTGGAAAAATAATCATATAATGTAATATAGTTTTTCCTGGAAATGATGTCATTGCAAATTACTTATTATAATTCATGCATTTTATATTATAAATTAGACTTTGAAAATTAAAAAAAAATATTTATAACTTTACTATAGATACAAAATTGCAATCATAAGTGTTTTTTAAGATTTCAGAACAGTTTCTTATTAAATGTGTATGGTAATATTAATTCGTACTATCGAAATATATACTGACATGTAAAAAAAAAAATGTTAATTTTGAGATTAAACTCAAAAGAGAGTGAATCTAGTTCATCATAAAAAATTAACTCTCTGGAGTGTGCAGAGTAGAATTTCATGAAACATTGCGGTAAATGGTTACGAATAAAATATCTAAAGTCACTAATAAAAAGTTGATCGATTGAAAAAAAAGGCTCACATACCTTTGTGGGTGGCTGCCCCGACATCTTATCCATGCAAGCAGGCAAGTGCCCCTTTATATACATTCATACATATATATATATATACCCAGAATGCTATACGCATAGCCTGGCCTTTGGCAATGTGTTAGACAACTATAGTGCAGGAAATAGCGATATATTCTGAGAGTTAGGACAGGGATTGGAGGAGCGATGGACTATAATAGAGGTCCTTGTAATAATGTAGGCCTGAAATGTGGGTGGTAGGCATAGGCGTAATGGGCAAGTGCACCGCATTGCATCAGATTAGGTTGAACTCGAGCCCTTTGCTTGGGTCATTATTACCAGATCAACAGCTTTCCCAGATTTGAACAGAAATCTAATCCTACTAAAGCCAAAATTATCAGTTTTGAGCATTACTTTTTATCAGTTTGCTTGTTATACTAATATAAAAAAAAGTTTAAAAAAATCAACTATTTCCTTATTTTATTTAACTAAACTCTCAAAATAAGTGCACTTTAATAAGAATTATATACACACACACACACGCACATATATATGTGTGTGTGTGTAAATAAATAAATAAATAAATAAATATATATATATATATATATATATATATATATATATATATATATATATATATATATATATATATATATATTGGAATACCCTTCTCACAAGAAATATCCAATTCATGAAAAACACATTAAACTCTTAAATTTTACGATTGTGTGTAAAAAGGAAGAATTCCTAGTAAAATCTCTCTTCGTGGGGTTAAAACAGTGAGGATGTTTGACGACGTTTGCATGTTTATCAGAGAACGTATTGAGTTTTACATTCGATAGAATATGTTTATTATTCTCCCAGAATTCTCTGTCATGAAGTGAAAGTATTTCAACTAACTGGGTACCTAATTCTACAGAGGAAACCTATTCACGTTATAAGCCCCGGAGTTGTTCTACATCTCCTCCCTGGCATTGAACGTGCCAGCTCAGTTATCATCCCCTTCAGTTGACCCCGTGGTTCGAAATCATGAGGGAGTTTCCTGTGTTGATCAGTTTTAATAGATAGAAATAAACAACTTGAGAAATGTATCGAAATAAATTACTTGCTTAGTTTCCAATGGGTGCTAGTGCGATGCTTCGTTCGCCCATCCATGTTATCTAGGTTTGAACGCATGATAAAATGCATTAAAATTGATAAGTGTTCTTATTTTTGTCACGGTACTCGCGAATGCAATGTCAAAGTGTTCTCAAGACAGCATGCCAGAGAGATTCTCATCCCATTTTATGCAGTTTAATGCAAATTTAATGATACAGTAATCATGAAAAATCTATAAGACAATATTATGCAGCTATTTCTTTTTTCTGTTTATTTTAAATGAAGAAAATTTATTTATATAATTGCATTTTAAAGAGGCATAATATATTCTGTCACTAAATGTTTCTAATTTGATGAAATTATTTTAATGGTCTGGTACAAAAAATGCATGCCTTTTTAATTGAAATTATACGGTAAATAAAAGTCTTTATTCTTTTTTATTGAACGTTTCATTTTATATAGATATGTATGCAATAAAAATTACAACATTTTCAAATAGTATATAGAATATATTTAAATATGTTAAATTTTAATCCATAAATAATAAGTTAACTACAATGTAAATGACATAAATTTAACCTTAATAAAATTTCAGTCATTTTTCAAATTATTTTCTATAGTGGTATCATTGTCGCATACCAAAGAATAAAAAAAATACTGGAAAAACTCCTTTTTCGTCTGGATATTCCTCATTGATTAGCGGTGTGTGTATTTATACACACATACAATGGCGTAGCGCTTCGCATTAAAAGGTCCGGAGTTTGGTCCTCGGGTTGGGTAAAGTCGACTCAGTCTTTGGTTCCTCCAGTGGATCGGAAAAACTGAATACCTAGAGAATTAAACACAGACACTTTCGCGTTCGGCTGAACGCCTGACCTATATATATATATATATATGTGTGTGTGTGTGTGTGTGTGTGTGTGTGTGTGTGTGTGTGTGTGTGTGTGTGTGTGTGTGTGTGTGTGTGTGTGTGTGTATATATATATATATATATAAATGAATATTTAGCTACTAAATCGAATAGCTTCATAAAACAAGAAGTTGAGAAAAATTATAAAATTATGTAGATTATTTTTTAAAATTAAAATAATTTTTATATTTATATATGATTTTGGTGTTAATACTTATTATATATCATAATTTTATATTCTAAGTATGTACATTTATATATTATAAACAGCTTTGATTTTAAAATTTATTAAAATTCAGAAAGTGAAGTTAATCGGTATGAAAATGGGACGTATACATATATAGATGTTAAACTACTTCACCAAATTTATTTCTAAATCGAAGATTGCTTAAATTTTTAAAATAACTCTTTGTTTATTCTATACATTATAAATTTATATTAAGCAAACATGCTTTAAAACTTAATATTTTAATTGTTAAAAATAAATGATATTTTTATTTTCTCATAATGTGTAGAAATATAGTCTCATATTATATTTCTCATAAATGTAGATATATATATATCAGAAATATGTTTCTCGTAAAATGTAGAATATGTAGAAATATATTCTACCGTTCCAATGAAAATTTAACCATTTTTTAAATGAATTTTCAATTATAGCCACTCTGATATGAATTCAAGTAAACACATTAAACTAAATATTGATCATTTTAAGAAAACAAGTATTGCAAATGAATAGAATAAAATTATTGTTAGTTTATGAATCATGGAAATCCCTAAATAATATGCATTAAATGCTGGAAAGTGTGCCTCATATAAAACATTTAATGCAATTTTGGCATCTCTGCTTTCTCTACTCAGAAGAAGTGCGCCTTTCATCATCTGAGCGGGGAGAGAAATCCATAAAATTCAGGCTTATAACTCTCAGGTCGTGAAAAGGTCAAAACCACTCAGGGTCAACCAACTGGCTCGGTTATTGGACTAACATTATCATGTGACCCATCTGGTAAACAGTGACCGTTAGGTAGACGATGTAAATGGAATCAAGACTTAAAAGTTTCATTCTCTAGACGATTTTTTTATGATCGCAAGAGCGATTGCCACTTTCCAAAAACTATTTTTTTTTGAAAACTATTCAGACGATTTATACTCTTCGAAAAAGAATCAATCAATATAAAATTACAGTTTGATCAGTAATATCAAATTTATACAGAAAGAAATATTTTTTAAACCACACTCAAAAATCTTACTAAATACTAATGTTTGAGTTCATCAATATAATTGATTAACTTAAATATTAACATTTAGAAATTATTTTTACTGTGAAAGGAATGTTATATCAAACAACATTTTTAATACAAAACTAAATACGTTTCATTATTTTAAATCTAAAATTAAGTAATATCCTTTCTTTACTAAATTGAAAATAAATACACATCTTTTTGTAGTAAAAACATACTTATTTGCAATAAAATAAAAAAAACGTATATTAACATAAATATTATATTGAAATGAATAACTGTTTAAATATTTAAATAAATATTTTATACAATGAAACTTTTATCATTTATTATATTTCCTCTTTAGGTGAAAAAAATAATAAGAAATTTTACCAAGCTTTATATATATATATATATATATATATATATATATATATATATATATATATATATATATATATATATATATATATATATATATATATATATATATATATATATATATATATATATATATATATATATATTATATATGCATACATTTAACATTAAAATGCATTAATAACAGTATCTTAATTTTATGAGCTAAATATTTACTTAGCTAGTCTAAGATAACTTATCATTAAAGTTAATTAACTTTATTTTATCATTTACATCAAGTTCAAAAAGTTTGTTCAGTTTTATTTTTTTACATTACAAATTTACCTTCAGAAACAGTTTTGTAAATAGAGAAAATTGAGAAAGAGAATAAATTATCACAGAAATAATATTGTAAGCATTTATTCACTTATTAATTATTTATATAATAACTTTATGTTGAATTAATATAAAGTTATTAATTCAATATAACTGATTTTTTTTAACAAAATCGGATTTGTAAATTATCACAAAGCTACTTTATAACTAAAATAAGATTATCTTGATAATTTCAAAATTAAATACATTTTTTATAATTAACATATGAATAGCATAATCAAATTTACTACCGTTTATTACATCTAAATATAGAAAAATATTAAAAAATCAAAATATTTACGCAAAATCAATTTTGCGATATTCCCTAATAATTAATTTCATGTAATCTAAAGGACGAGTAATCTTGCTTTATGTGGTTGTTATTTGATAAAAACATACATAAACATAAGAATTAATCTCTTATCTTCATAAAATATTTGAATTATATAAGCAATTAACTGTCCATAATTAAACAAATTATAAAATTAATGATACCAATCATGCTTATTCATGCAGTTGTAAAATTACTCAATGCTAAAATTCTAAACATAAATAACTACTTTTTTAAACACAGTGAAATAATTTAAAACATTTCAGTCTTTTTTCCTCTATTTTAAATTTTAATTAAATATTAAAAACTTGTAATATTTTATTATTGAAAAATTTAAAGTTTTATTATGCATAACAGTAAAACTTTTTTTACTTGTTTATCATATATTCAACTTTAACAACATTTTATTATCATTATTTGACATAAATTCTGTCTATAATATAAAATCAAAATTATTTATATAATTTTGAACATTTAAAATTAAAAATGATATTTTAACATTTCTTCGATAAAATTTTTTAGAGTATTTATAAAAACATTTTTCTGGTAAGGAATTAAATTAAAATATTTTTAAAATGTAAAGAGAATCAGTACTTTTAATAAAAATAAAGAACACTATTCAAAAAAAATAAAAAAACACGTATTTTCAATTAAATTACATGAACTGCATTTATGTTTAGCGTTAAATAAAATATTTAAATGCATAAGTTAATTTATTAATTATTAACAAAATCATAAGTTAATTTATTAATACTTAATATACTCCTTATCTGCAAATTTTCATTGGATATGGGTTGTAGAACCAAATTATATGGGATGAAAAGATATTCAAAAATTATAAAGTATTAATTCTGGTTTTTTGCTCTTAATTTTTTAATATAAATACAGGATATTTTTGATTTAGGTAAATAAACTTAGAACAAGTTTGCCCACATTTAAAATCTATGATATTTAATCACAGATTTCATATGGTAACAGACAACTTATTGATAATTTTATATTATTATTTATAATTTTATTTATCTGAACAGGTAATATTCTAATATTCGATGTTACAATAGACTCTCCAGAATTGATATTAGAATGTTCAACGGCAGAATTTAACAATTAAATTGTTTTTCAAAATTTTGGTTACACTAAAATTTTTTTTATTATTAGAAATAATTATTGATATACTCACAGTTAATCAAAAGCTATTTCAAAATGTTTCCGATATTTTTTGCTACTTTTTTAAACATTTTTTACTACTTTATCTCCGACGATAACTATTTGAGTTATCTCACATACTCTTAAATTCTGTTTTTTTCCTCACTTAAAAAATAATAATATTTATTTTTTAAGTGATTGTCATATTTTCTCTTCAGTTTTTACGAATCATATTATTTTCATGGTATTTTAGAAACATGTATTATTTTTAGGTGAGAAATGTTTTACGATTTATTTCTTTATTCTTCAAATTGTATTATAGTATTAATACTAATAGTATTTATACTTTAAATAAATCATGTAATATATATATATATATATATATATATATATATATATATATATATATATATATATATATATATATATATATATATATATATATATATATATATATATATATAATATATATAAATACAAATAAATAATTAAATATATATATATATATATATATATATATATATATATATATATATATATATATATATATATATATATACATATATATATATATATATGCATATATATAAAATCTTCCCTTCTAATCATATTTATTTATTATTAATGTTACTTTTATTTCATATATATTTTTAGTATGTCATAACTAATCAATATTATTTTCTTTTAATAATATTAATGTGTGTATAAATAATTATTATGAAATATCATTAACTTATATTACTTATAAATTATCAATTTCCTATTGATTTCAATATTTATTTATTACATAATTCGTAAAATTCTATGAGTGGTTTATATGTAAATAATTTTTGAGCATGTAGCTTAGCAGCTCAAGGGCAGTGAAAAAAAATTGAACATCTGCCGCAATTTCCTTTCTGGAACGGCCTTTTGTTGATAGTGCAGTATCCACATGTTGCTAAGGAGAAAACTTTGAAAACTCTCAAGCACCTACTCCAATAGGCAAGTGTACTGAAAGCTTGAAGCCTACATCCATCTCCTTCAACATTGAGAGTTTTCATAGTTTTCTCCTTTGCAACACGTGAATGGTGCCCTGGTGTCCACTATCTATGAAAACTCCTCCCTGTAGGCAGTTAACAATGACGAAATTAAAAAGTACCTGATAACAACCTTAAATCGTAAGACGCGATGTCAAAACGTCCAGCTCCCGATTTTCAACAGTGGCTGGGATTCGGACACCAGACCTACCACACTGAACAACACGGTTATTCAACTTAAATGCAAGGTTGGGGAACAAAACCACGAATCTTCAAGAATTACGAATTCAATGAATTTTCAATTTTAAGGGTTTTTGATATCGATTCCAAGAACATTATCCAGATCCTCAATTAAAAATTATTAGATATTTAAAAGTAAAATTTAGGTAGAAAAATTTCACTAAGAATAAATCTGTAGAAATTTTATAGTAAATACTTCTCACATGAACTAATTGCACTTTTCTAAAAATTTTAGAATCTTTAGAAATTTTTTTTATAAATATATATAATTCATGCAAATGAAATTTAAATATTTGAAGTGAATGCATTTCATCTAAATAAATTATCGATCAAAAATCTGATTCATACCGATAATTATTTTTCACTGTAAACTTCATTTTTCTTTGTTTAAATAAAGCTTAATGAAAGTTATTTTTTTAATTCTTTATATTTACTTCTTCAATGAAGGTTAATTTTAAAAATGTAATATTATTAAATTAAGAATTTAAAAGATGTGTGTAAATTAAAGGGTAATAAGAATTGAATCTACATTTTGAAAACTTATTTTCAGCTTAAAAAATTAGAAACTTTTTAAATTTTGAATGCCAAGAGCATACAATCACATTTACTTTATTTAAACTTTTAAATCTAATAGAGCTACATCTCTCAAGGCGACAAGTTTATATTTTAAAAAAAAGATCACAATTTATGAATGTTTATTAAAGTTGTTGACATAATTTATTTTTCGTTCCGATAGTATTCTTTTGGAGCATATTTTTACTAATTTTGTGTTACTTTATTAAAAGTATAGAACTTTGATAATTCATACTGTTTTTATAGAATCTATAACTTTTTCTGATTGGCAGTGGTCCTTAAAACAATTTTTCATGCTTCATTTGAAGTAATATTTCCTCTTCCAATAATTAGAAATTAACTGGAAAATTTTTAAATCATTGTGGGGAACATTTTCATGTATATTTTTTATGACTACTTCGGGACTATAGTGAAACACCACGAGAAATTCCACCTTAAAAAGTCGATTGAATTGCAGTTACTATTTCTGTCAATAGAAACATCAAATTCTACTAGAACTATTTAAAAACCGTAGTAATTTTTTTCAATGTCTAAAATAAACCGTTTTGTTTATTATATATGAATAGGTACAATTTAATGCAGAAAAATCTAGATCGGGTACAAAATATACTTAAAAACAAGATTTATTTCAAGTCAATTACTATGATATATACAAAATTATTATGCAAATTTTAAAGATAAATTCGTGTAGCCAATTTTTTTTTTAAAAAATGCGCTGATCTTTGTTTTTGAATAATAATGTTTTCTCTTGAGAGTTTGATGCTGATTGAACTTGAAAGAGAAACCGGATTTTACGTTTCTGGAAGTAGCTAAATTATTTAAAATAAATAAATAAATAAATAAAAAAACAAATTTACTAAGAAATATCAAAGAAAGTTCAAAAATGAATATTTTTTTATTAATTAACGTAATTAAATTCTCATTATTTTCCATTGCAATTTCAAGTACCAAGTATTTGATTCATATTGCATACTGATTAAAAACATCAATATATAAACAAATTTACGAATTTCTTAGAAATATATTTAGCATAAAATATACCTAAATATTATTTTTGTAACGAAAATGTGTAATTTTTCTGTTCCTAAAAAGAGGAAGCTAATATATTTAAAGCACAAAAATCACAGGCACAAACATCACAGGCAAACATCTCATTCAAGTAGTGATTTGTAACTCGATAATATTGAATCATAAACAGCACAAAAAGTATTGTACGAAATAGTACCATAAGCACAATACAAAAAGTACCTCTAAAAATCAATACCATACAAAAGTGATTAGTTTCCAAACAGAGATTTCGTATTCACATGTATTAGGGTACTTGCAGCTTAAATCTGTGAGTTGGCTACTGAATGGCTATTCTTGGCGTCAGTTCAACAGTTCGCGAATTCGATTCTCCTTTTAGATGTGAATGTTAGAAGTGGTTCTGAATTAATTTTATGGATTCTTTTGGAGAAATAAATCTGCACAATGATAAAGTTTAAAGGTTTGATTGCACTATCCTTCTTCGATTACTTTTCGATTCTGTAGCTCTAATTCGACAGATAGCGATAGTTTAAAATGCACTAGATGAGGTCCATGAGCCCATTCACCCTGAAGAAGTCCATTGCCAATAGGGTATCTTGAACCAGGTCCTGTTACCCGATGAGCTTCAGACTCAAGATAAAATATGGTCAGGGGAGGCTTGAGCAGAAGAACACTTAGAGCAAATTTTGAAGTGTTTATTACCACCAAAAAAAGTCACTGATGACCACTAAAGAATGGGGTAAGGGCAGTTGAACAAATATTGAAAACCTAAGTGATCCACGCTGTGTTGTTAAATATTCCAGTTTAAACACAGATTTTCTACTGCTTATTGGTTGGTGTGGACTGCAAGATCTTCATGTCCAGAGGCCTAGAAAGTGCCAGAGCTACTGTTTCACTTGAAGGGCGTTGTTCACACGGCATCTTTTACAGCCAGGGAACACGACAGACCTTGGATTAGCCGCTGCCTTTTGGTAACACAAAAAAGCACCTTTTCCCAATAGTCCAGCAGAGACTTTTCAACTCAACTCTAGCATAACATCCGCGTTATTTATTGTAACAATTTATCCCAGGAATATGATTTTATTGAAGCAATTGCCCAAAACCAGAAAAAAAAATTGGAATCATAGTAAAATTATCGAGTAGTATTAAAATTCCAAATTTTAGCGTGATAAAACTGCTTGATTTTCATGTAAATTTCAAGAAATTTCTAAAATAGCGATATCAATAAAATCTTTCAATGAAAAAAATCCACTAAATTTTTGTCTGGAAGTAAATTGAAAATAATTGCATGGAAAGGAATAAAACTTAAATCAGGATGTAGGTTTCTGCTTCACTTAAAATAAAAGCTTATTTTTATCTTTTAAAAGCTTTTATTTTATAAGCCTTAAAATAAAAGCTTATTAATATAGCTATTATTTCGACATTTTAATTACAACGTTTGTAATGAATTAAAAATGAATGCTGATTTGAACTGCTTGTAATTGCCTATGGCCGGAGAGATGGGATCAACTGATCAACAGTAACATTTTTGCTCACTTCAGTGAATGTGTTTACGCTTTTCCGAACACGCCGCCATATGTATTGGAATGCGATATCAACTTCAATATTTAATATACCTTCCCAAATAAAAAAAAGTTTTCAAGCATCTTACACTGCATTCGATTTCCTTTTAGTTCATCCCTAATCGAGATTTCATTTCGTAAGACAAAACACTGTTTCGAATACAGCTAAATGATTTCTTATAAGTAAAATGTTTTGAATTATTAACCATTGCGTGGTTGTTTCTTTGGTTCCAGTTGACATTATGGATACAACACTTTATTACAATTCTCATTGGTTTAAAATATTCATGACGTCAGATAATGTTTTATCTACGTCACATCGTCTTGAGACGGCGTCGTCAATCCAACTTGTCGACAAATTTGTTTCTTTGTTAATAAAACGATTTCTTTTAATAGAATTTTATAAATTAATAATTGCAATATGTGTGAACAATCTCTTTTAAATCTCAAAACTAATGGCTTGCTTATGCCAACAATAATTTTTTTTGAATTTATTCTATATTAAAATGTTTTTAATTTTCCAAATCTATATATTTCTCCTAAAAATTACATTCAATTTTTCACTAGAAGTTACAGACCCATCAGTTCTTGATAAAAAAATGCAGTTTTCATTTAGAAAAAATAAATGAATATAAACTATGTGGCCTTTTTTCTGTGAACCAGAATGTTTAATATTTTAACCTAACATGATAAAAATCATGTTTTAATCTTGTATTTCATAAGTAGCCCTTTGCAGTTTAAATAAATTTCGATGACACCAAATTTTTTTCAGCATGCTCAACTTGCAACGCCTTTTATCAGAGCATCACAGAAACTTGGCTTCACGAAAGAGAACTTGCTAAGTACATAATTAAAATTCGTTTCTTGCAAAAAGATGATTGAGTTCGCCTCTAAAAATTTTTTTATTCCGGTATTTCGATAGTGAAGTCATAAAACGGTAGGACAAGGGAACCTGAATCTGTATTTGCATGCGCAGAGAAGCTTACCGTCCCAGTTCTTCGTACGTGTTCACCGAGCCATGTCCATCAAAACGCTGCTCCTTATAATACGAGAGAGAAATATTATGAAATCGCAAACGATTTCCGCAGTTTTTTTTGTGGCAACGATTTGTTTTTCGTTTGATACAAAGTAACTTTTCCAGGATCAGAGCCGTTGTGCACGGAATTGTAATGAACTGCTTCAAGCGATTCATTTTTTTTTCTCTCTCTGAGGACAAACTTTCTCATTGAGGGGAAGAAAGGGATTGTATTAATATATGAGAATAGAAAACTAAGGGAAAATAATAAATTAAAGGGAAAAAATTAATATAAAACTTTTAATTTCTTATTTCATAAAATTTCTCTCATTGTTTTGTTCATTTAATCAAAGGTTCTTGTAGATTGTTGACGTGCATTTTCAAAGCATACAGTTAGTTTGAGTTGGTAACCAAATGAATAGCATTCCCACCTTTGATTTTCAACGGTTCATAAGTTCAATTCCCATCACGAATGTTGTAGTTGTACCAATATGCTTCCCTGTGCCTAGCCCTAAGTTAGATAGAAGCAGCCGGGTGGAGTCTTCATGATTTTGAAGCAGGGACCGAGCTGAAGATCCCCAATACTAGACCTGCAACTCCCAGAGGTATCACTTCCCTTGGAGGACATTGCGACCAAGCCCAGTTTTAACGTGCCCCAGCCACCTTTAGCGAACACGACGGATCTTCGGTCACCTGGGATTCGAACTCACTACCTTCCAATAATGAGCATGACGCCCTAACCAACCAGGCCATTGGAACCTTCCATCACGAATTTGTTGTTGCTTATCCCCGACTGGCGTGACAGTACCATCACACCAGCCCCATGAATCCAAAAATAGTCAGTCTCTCAACTCCACGGTCTCAAAAATCCCTTCGTCAAGAATGGAGGGCTGGTTATAAAATATGTACTGTAACAAAGGTGTTTTCGATTTTTCTAATAAGCCACTGATCGGAAATGGAATGAAAAGCGGGTGAAAACTATAAAAATTAGCGGAAGTCATAAAATGAGAAGTACCCCAACTTATAAATATTTAATAACTTCTTAAGTAAAGGCAACTTTTAAGAATTCTCCAAACCTAATTTGATTTATTTCTAATTACAATGAAAATTAAACAAAGCTAAATAAATCGTAAATACTGTTTAAAAAAAACAGTAAATACTGTTATTCTTTCAAATCGCAGTTTCTCAGAAAGTTTTCCACGGGTTTGTTTTTTTTCTACATGCTTTTCACTGAAATCTACGGAAGTTGTCTGGTTTCATCCGTTTGTTTACTAAAAGCAATAAATTAATTTGTAAGAAGCAATAATTAAATAGTTCGCTAATGAAAGCAATAAATTAATAATTTATAACCATGGAGACAAATTATATAGATTTACACCTTTGCATGTGTCTTTAAAAATACCGGTTGACAGCAACTGTGAAATAGATGTCCTATATCTATCTGAGTATATTGAGATGTTCAAATTATATGTAAAGTAGAATATTAAGTATCATAAGAATTAAGTTCATGCTAATCAAAAATGTATATTACATGATAATTAACAATAATTAACACAACAATAAATACATATTGGTAATCAATTAGTAATGATATTAGAGAACAATAAAATAAAAACATTTTTCAAAATCATTATCCTACTGGATTGTGCTGAATAGTACAAGATTCAGTTTCTAAAAGGTGGTATTTCTGACTTCTAGTTTCAATCAATAATATCGCATTTTAAAAGTGCACCATTATTCAAATATAAGAACTAATTTAATCAAAATTTTTTCACAAACTTGTTCTTATTAAACATACCAAAAAACTGTATTTTTGAATATTAAACATCAATGCGTTCTAACTCCTTAAACTCCAAAATTTCGTCATTTATATGAGAAAACTGATTTATTTTTTTATAGTAAAATAATTAAAATTGTATAGTTATAAATCTTTTTTATTTGTTGAATTGTAATTGATTTAAGAATAAGTATAGCTGAAAAATCTAACAATATCCAAAATCACATGAAATTTTTAAGCATGCATTTAAGGATAAATCGACAAAATTAATTGTCCAACGGTTGATCTAACAGGTTGGTTGGATTTAGTAATAGCACAATGACAGATGTACAACCACAGAAGATAACGAAGAAAACACCCAGGGTCACGGTGGGAATCGAACCCACACTCCTACGCTCTCAAGCGATTAGCGGAGTGATGCTTTGACCACTCAGCCACGGAGCGACCACGATCTTTAGTATGGACGAAAACAGAATGAAAATCTGACTTGTTGCCTATCAATCGTATTCTAAATTATTTGAGAAAATAATAAGTAATGACATTGAAAGTTTTTCTGTTGTTTAATAAAATTCTCTAAAATTCTATGTAAAAGAATATTGTTTTATTAAATGTATTGTTTTGTGTTAAATATAATTTTTATATTTTTTTGTAAAAGAGTGTGAGAAATGTTATCAAGAAAAATTATTTCTTTTCAGTGAACTAAAACCTAGTTTGCATACGAATATCTAACGCTCTTACTTTCGGTTCAACAGTTCGTGGGTTCGAAGAGCGAATTGGACTTGGATGATTGTAGTAATTCAGAATTCTGTAGGTACTGGTCTAAGTCATCCCCATGTGCAAAAAATAGCCCCTGGAGTGACAAATCAACCACTGAACAAAAAAAATATCTACTTAAAAATTTTAATAATATATCACAAACATTAAAATTTAATGTTGGCTTAAGCAAGGCATTAGTCTTAACATTTAAAAGAGATTGTTTACAAATATTGAAACTAATAATTTAAAATTGAAATCATTTATTGTCTCCAGTCTGGATTATGGCTGTCATATATTTAGTTCAGCATGCGCAACTGATCGCAAAATCCTTGAAACTGTATATCACACTGCCCTAAGAATTGCCACAGGTCTTCCTAAGTGCACCCCTATACCGATAGCTCTACAAGAAGCAGGAGAAACTTCTCTTCACTCTAGACATAAAATGCTCTCCTTAAAATTTTACGGAACAAGTTCAGTATCCCCATACACTTGGCGACGCGGCGAATTCTTTTGTCGCCAAGGCACCAAGCTAGGCGCGCGTTTATTAAAACAGGAAATTTCCCTAAGTTCGATCGAAAAATATGCATTTCAGAAAATTTAAAAATGGAAATAAATATAAATAATGGACTTACTTGATATGAAGTTAAGCTGACATGCCGATTTATTTCGACTTATTCGTTTGTCACCAGTGTCACATTTCAGTAAAAATAATTATCTAATTTTACAAAAAAGCATGCAAAAATATTTTTCTAAATATATACACTTTATAAAATTTTAAAAAAAAGCATGCAAAAACTTATTTTTCAAATAAATACATTTTATAAAATTAAAAAAAAACATGAATAAAATATTTTTTAAATATATACACATTTTAAGTAAATAAAAATGAAACACGAATACAATAAAAAAATACATGTAAGCAATAGAATTTAAATAAAATAATTACACCTTCTAGAAATCCAATTTCTGTTAAAAATTAATTAATATTTGCGAATCCTATATTAATTAATAATTTGGAATCCTGAGCAATAATCCATCATTATTATCTTTAATTTTTGCTAAAATAACTTGTTGATATTTTTCAACAACATTTTGAATATGAGACATTTTAAATTAAAACAAAAAATAAAGTAATTAAAACAATAAAAATATGATAATAAATTAAGAAAACGAAATAAGGAAAAAAGAATATTTAACGGTTTTAAATACATAAAATAAAATACATTATTTAATAAAAAATATATATATATTAAAATTAAACCAAATAAAAATAATAATGAAAAAGAAATAGTAAAAAGAAAAATTTACGATGTTTGGACACTGGCGAAAACGAAACACAACAGCGGGAAATCCACCGATTCCAGCATCATAAGTGAACGAAATTAAAATGACTAGCAATTAAAACGTAGAACAATTAGCAAAGAAAGTTCTGGAAAGTTCTCAAAGTGAAACAAAAAAAGCTATTGCCACTAAAAAAAAGCACATATATAACGTAAAAATTATTTAAAACACGTGAAAAACGGAATCTGGCAAGGAAAAAATAAAAATAGCAACAGAAACTAAATTTGGCAACACTATAATAAAAACAAAAGCTGAAATCGGCTACACTACAACGTAAACAACGGTTACCAGATTTGGCGAGAAATCAGTGTATGGGGATACTGAACTTGTTCCACTTTTACATTCGGAATTTAAGCTTCAGTGAAGACTTTTTCTGTTAGTGATCACCGACTTCAATTGACTTTACTTAAATAATGTCAGTCGTTTGACTACATAAATGCTCTCCAAATACCTTCTTCAATGAGAGCTACAAGCATCCAGCATAAAGCTCCAAAAGTGTCCGCCATAACCTACCTACCTTAATTTAGAATTCTATTAACTAATGATATTTGTAAACATTTAATTCGTTTTTGGCGATTTTAATTAACTATATAGTGGATGTTTTGTCTTGTCTTTTTCATTTTGCTTTTCCTCGTATTAGATTGTCAACGTGCTAGTTTGATCCATGGAAAATGGCTTCTCAAATCGATGCTAGGGTCCTTATATGAGAAATCGTTTTATTAACAAAATGAACTTCGACACTATTCTCAGACATTCGATGGTGAACTTCGCCTTGTTTGCTGCCGGTTGAAGAATGCAATTGGAAGGCAAGCAGCCAATTCGTCGACACGTGGGATTTACTCTCTCAATATAACTTGACGTAGATAAAACGTTATCTGATGCTATGGATATTTTAAACCAATGAAAATTGGAATGTAGAGATGTAGCCATGATCTCAACTGGTATACAGTGTCCCATAAAAGTGATGGGACACTTGTGCATTACAAAATGAAACTGTAAAAAAATTAATTAAAAATGCATGCAAACATTTTTGTGGGTGTGTTTCATACTTAAATTTAGTAGCAATTATTACATAACATACATTTTCTCAAAATATTAAAATATTAATTTAATAAAAATATAATTGCTAAGAACGGAGCAAAAAATAGCTCACATAAGTGATGGAACACCATTAGATATGCAACAAAAATCGTCTAAAATAAGAAATAAAAATTTTTTGTTTATATTTGTATTCAAAAGCAATTGGTGATAATTCATAAAATAGTTGGGGCAGTATTTCTCTCCAGATTGTTCTGGAATTTTTGTGTTTTTTAGCTGTGTGCAGCCATGAATGCTAAACAAAAAGAAACTTCGCCTGAAATTCGAAAATTAGTTATTCATTTGCATATTGAAAGTGGAAAATCTATTAGAGAAACTGCTGAAACTGATAACTTGAGTCATTCAACAGTTTTCAGTGTCATTTAACGATATAAAAATAATCATATGATTCAGAATGAAAGAAGACATAGCCAATCATCAAAGCTATCCAATGAAATAAAGCGAATTGTCGTTCGAATTGTTAAAAAAACCCAAGAATGAGTGCTCCTAAAGTTGCTGCTGATTTATAAGCATTATATGGAGTAATTGTTAATACTGAGACTATTAGAGAAAAGATTGATATCTGCTGGATATCACGGTAGAGTAGCAAGGAAAAAATTCTTCGTAAGTGGAAAGAATAGAAAAGTTAGATTGGTTTTCGCACAATCCAATATAAATAAAAATTCTGATTACTGGAATAGAGTTATATTTACTGATGAGAGTAAATTTAATATACTTGGTTCTGACGCTAGAATATTGGTGTGGAGAAAACCGAGGGAAGAATTTCGTAAACAGAATTCGGTGCCAACAGTAAAACATGGTGGAGGAGGAGTTATGGTTTGGGGTGTATGTCGTTCGCTGGAGTTGTTAATCTTGTTTTTATTGACAGTAAAATGGATCAGTACAAGTATATTGACATTCTTAAGCAAAATTTGAAATCTTCAGCATGAAAATTGAACCTACATAACGATTTTAAATTCTACCAGGACAATGGACTAGGACAATTTACCAGGACAATGATTTTAAATTCTAAGGGACAATTGAACGGTACACTCTGGCTGCTGTATAACTGTCTTGAAATAATAAAAACACCACAATATCTAGACTTAAATCCCATAGAGAATATTTGGCAAGAATTAGAATCAAGAATTCGCAAACACACCATTTCTTCAAAACAACAATTAAAATCGGTGCTTCAAGAAGAATGGGGTAAAATCACTCCAGAAATCACAAAAAAATTAGTCAAATCCATCCCAAGAAGATTAAATCATGTTTTAAAAGTATAAGGAAATCCAACAAAATATTAAAACCTTTTAAAAAGTAAAATTTTTGGATAAATATTTGATGGAAAAGTAAGTGTCCCATCACTTATGTGAGTTTTCTTTGCTCCGTTCTAAGCAATTGTATTTTTATTTAATTAATATTTTAATATTTTGACAAAATGTTTGTTATGTAATAATTGTTACTAACTTTAAATATGAAACACACCCACAAAAAATTTATTCATGTGTTTTTAATTGATTTTATTACAGTTTCCTTTTGTAAAGCACAAGTGTCCCATCACTTTTGTGAGACACTGTAGACGTAATAAATACTTTATGGATAGTAAAAATAATTTTCTGAATTTCATACGCTTTCCGATTAAATTATTCGATTTTATCCATTATTACTAATAAATCATCACGACTATTATTTTATTAGCAACTAAATTATTAAAATAGGCTAAACTAATAAATTATTAATGTAGCTAACTATAAAGTAACTAAGCCATTTAAATAAAAATTTGTCATAATAACGAAATATAAAAATGATTACATAATTATATTAATGATTATTAAAATAGAAATTTTCAATAAAAATCCATGTAGGTCAAATGTCCTTGTCAAAAGCATGGAGGTCATTCCGTAGGAAACGCTTTAATCTCAAATATTTGGCTTTTCACTTTCCTATCCTTGTGATACAAAGTCTTTGAAATGTGCACTCAGAATTACAAATACATCTGCCGTGTGCTCCAGGACTACTTGAATGAACAGCACTTAGCAAATTAATGCCCAGGACAGAACCGGAAGATTCAATTCAATCAAGAAGGCAGCATTCTGTCAGAAGCGCGTATGTTTTCAGTGGGCCGATCAATTAAGTGCCTCCTCAAAATATATAAGTAATTAGCCTTCAGTGAAACAGTGGATAATTAAATTAACATTAGTCAAAGAAGCGGCTGAAAACATTATTTGACTTGGCCATAAAGCTATGTAAAGGAAATAAAGCAGTCCGCTATAAAGAAAAGCAATTATTAAAAAAGCATATTATATTTTAAAATCATTATGCTTCTTAAATATGTTAGAGTTTAATAATTACTCATAATGTGAGATACGTATATATTGTCTGCTTATTAATCATCTAAAGTTCAATCCACAATTTTTTCCCACCTTAGATTAGCTAATTGGATTGAATTAGACCTGCTGATTATATTACATTTTCTTGATCCAAATTCATGTTATTGTGTAATATTATGCTCATTTAACTTTTATTATATAAAGATAACTTAATCGATGACTAATTATTTATTCAGCTTTCAATAAAGTTTTTTATTGATGACATTGTAAAAGTGATATTTTTTTTAGGTTTCAGTGTACTTATTTATCTTTTACTAAAGTGATTTCATTAAGAATTATGGCACTTCTTTAATTTTTTAATTTTTAATTTTCTTAATTTTAATCTTCTTTAATTTTTAATGATTTTATCAAAGCTTAAGTTATTTAGTGAATTTTCATTATAGTGATTAATTAAAGATGATATTATATAAGGCAACTTTGGAATAATATTCACATATACCAAGATGACATTATAAAGTGAGTTCACTAGTTAATTTTTTTAAAAGGTGACTTCACTAAGAACTAAGGAACTCATTTAACTTTCACAGAAATGGTTTTATCCAGATTTAATCCAATAATTCTACTTCCATTAAAGTACTTATATTAAGGATGTCATTGTAAAATGACTATACAATCTCATATTTACATATTCAGATAATATTATAAAATAATCCCTCTATATCTTTTATTAATATGAATTAAACAGATTACATTGCCATATCTCCCATGTTTCGTATGCTAGAATTAAGTATTAACGGATGTAATTTATTTTATAAACTTAAATGAAAAATATTGGCTCTCATATGTATGAACACAAGTTTTTATATATTTTTTTACAAAGATATCTTTTTTTAAAAAAAAATTAAAGCAAACATTAACCAAGTTTTAAATTTGTATTGCATATAAATTCTTTAAGAAAAATTCATGTTTCCAATTTTAAAGCGAGTTATTCCCATTATGAACTAGAGTCATTTTTTAATATTAATTCAGTGGAAAAATTAAAATAACAAAAAACCACTTTCCTGTCCACTCTACAGATCAAGGTTTCCCAACCTTTTTTTGCTGAGGCTTTCGAAACTATTATTAATGTTTTCATGCCTCCCTTTACTTTCTCAATAAATACAAAAAAACGCACATTATCTTATTAAAAGTCTTTAATTCTAATAAGCAAACTTTAAAAGTTTAAATTAAAATAATAAATGTTTTTTATTTAAAAAATTTATAAAATAAGTGTAGGTACTAATGAAACACTTGAGATTGCAGTTTTGTACCAGTTGGTTTATTCCAGGTTCTGTTTTTGCGAGAGCTACCATCAGTTCGCCATCGACATCAAGACGATTTCACTGTTTTTTTTTTTCAATTAAAACTAGAGCCGAAAACCCTGTCTCACACAAGTAAGTTGAAGAAAAAAGAACTAGTACTCTTAAAACAAGAGAGGCAAGTTTCGAAATAACAGACAACCTTTTGATCCAAAATTTCTCCAATGTCAAAAGATGGAAGTCATCTTTTATGGATGAATCAGCCTTCATTTCTAGAAATTCTTACTAAACTTCTTCTGGTAATTGTAACACAACGAAAACAAATGGATTTCTTGTCATGTGCCATACTGGTAACTTTGAATCAATGCCTCGATTGAGTCTCGGCTAAATTCGTCTTCCAGAGCTTGCAAATGAGTTTTTATGTCAGCTTTCAAATTTGCGTCTAGTTTGTTGTTCTTAATTGCTTCGAACAGCCGAGAATGATATATAACATTTTCAGAAAACAATTTTGGATTCCAAAATTGAAGCTTTGCGCTATAAGCCCCTGAATATAATCATGATTGCTTACTACAGTGCCATTTCTGCCCTGAAGTTTCAAGTTAGCTCATTGAAAGCACCAAATACATGGTGACAACTTTATCCTGTTGACAAAAAATATATTGTATTAAACTAAAAACATGGAATTTATTTTCAAAAAAACTAACTTTACTTAAGTCATTTGTTACTTAGATACAACATATTTAAGTATTTTCAAAATGGCCCCCTTGGGCATTAATACAAGACCTTAAATGTCGCGTAAAATTTTCAGCAATGGCCCGCAGTTTATCAGGCGTTAATTTAGCCCATTCCTAGTCTTTAGGCATTCCAAACTTCAACGTGGCTTAGAGCATACTCTCGATTGCAGAATAGACCAAACACTATAGTCCATTGAGTTCAAGTCAGGTGAATAGGGGGACCACATTCCCACATATATGAAATCTGGAAGATTTGCTTGACACCAGTCTTGCGCTGCTTTTGCTCTATGAGAAGGAGCAGAATCTTGTTGAAGTGTTCAGATGGTATTTTTAAAATGTTTTTGGGCCCAAGGAAGTAAAACCGACTGTAAAATCTCATTGCAGTACATGGTCTTGTTCATTTTGACGCCTTGATCTATGAAAACCAAAGGAGTTTTTCTAGATTCACAAATGCCTCCCGAAACCATAACTGACTGTGGTTTTTTACCGACGTTCTACTCTTGTGGAAGTTCCAGGCCGATCAGATGACCCGTAATGGTCATTTTGTCGATTATAGGATTGTTCAATTGTAAAAAGTTTTTCGTCCGTGAAAATGAAATGCTTCCAAGCCTTTTGCGGATTTTCGAAGGAGAGCAACCGTGTACGCTTATTTTGCTCATTTAGTTTCTGTACTTTTCGAAGTTTATATGGTTTAAGTTCAAGTTCTTCTTTTGCTTCTTGTCTAACTGATTCTCTATAAACCCCTATTTCTTAAGCTATTTTTCTCATTGAGTTTCTTGGATTTCGGTTAATTTGTTTCTTGATAATTTTTTGCGAATTTAATTTGTATTCACAGCTCTTTTTTTTTTTTTGTTTTCGGGGTCTATCACCGTCATGACCAAACTCCAAGAACCATTTTATAGTACGTGATACCGTTTGTCTGTTGATGTTCAGCTTTCTGGCAATCTGAATTTGTTTTAATCCAGCTTCAAATAAAGCAATTATTTGTCGTCGTTGCTTTGGAATATTATTTCAAACAAAGAAATAAAAACTACCTATTTGTTTTACTAACATTAAGATCTCTTAAGAAAATGAAGTTATTAAAAAAAGTGGTGCACATAAATTGAACCAATCAAAAGCAGATTTATTTTGTCAACAGTATAAAGTTGTCACCCTGTATGTGAGTTAAATAAGCCAACTTCATTGAAATGTGTCATCTTTGAACATTGTGAAGGAAATCGTGTTTTTCTTTGAACTCAAGAAAAAGAATTTCTTCTTCTTTCAACTCATAAAGGGGAGCCAGCGTACTTCTGTATGGAACAGAGCTTTGTGATCAGAATCGAGACCCTCGCAAAGTAAAGTAAATAACCGCCAGTACAAAGCGCTGCTCTTGATGAAGTTTACAGCCCTTATAGTCGAGTCCAAAGTCTGGCGTATTTTCTGTGGCAATGTTTCGGAAGCTAAAGCTTGCCTATGAAAAACACAATGCGTACCAATCATTTCAAGATTTTTTTCCTTGAGCTTTTTAGCTAATCCTGATCGTACACATATCACTGCAGGTACGCCACCTGTGCAAAGCCCAATGAGCTTATTCCAATCCACAAATCACTTTCTTTCAATAAAATTTGATATTAAATATATCTTCAGATGTATTACTTGTTGTCAAAAGTTGGGAACATAAAATCTCTTCCTCAATGATATCTCCGCCGATGTAACGAACATAAGCAATTAATGATGTCGGTGAATTCATGGCAATTAATGGCAAACAATGGCGATAATTTTACTTTGTTAATTGATTGTGATTTAAGGTCTGCTGCAATGCTTTCGATTCTACGCTTGACTGTGTTATTCGAAAGAGAAGCAGACTGTATTTTTTGCTCTGCATCTTCTCCTAAAATTATCTGCGTGGGTTTTAGGACACATGGTTTCATTAATTCTTCACCGATAGTATGAAGTTTCTTTTGCTTTGCTATCATAAAAGCTATTTCAAATGAAGCTTTAGATGCTGCGATACACCTGTGTGATAACTTCCCGATTTATCCAATCTCATCCGCTTGAGTGATTCTGCTTTAGAAGAAAAGAACTCTATATCCATCTGGTTCGGATAGTTAAAGATTGGCTCCTTCACTGTTACACATGCCGAAAGGTCAACTGAAGTACAACACAAAGTGTGGTTCCACCACTCTTTGATTCAACCACATTTTGATTCAACAACAAATTGAATCAACCACATTTTGGTTCTGAATCAATTGTAATAGTTGAAACAATCTGTAGGTAATTATTCTTCATGTGCAAAAATTACCTGTTCAATAACAAAGTAAAAAACAACTATAACACAATGTATGAACTCATACATTACTAAATTGCTTTAAAATTAATACATAAAAACAAATTTTTCTTAAAGCCTATTTTTAAAGAATTTATTTACATTTTTCTCTAGTTTTTTTTTCTGTCTAGGCATTTTTCGTCTCTAGTAATTTTTCTTTTTAATAAATTTTATTAATTTTTTTCCTCTAAAACATTTTCAGCTAAGGAAATGTTAAAAATGCAATTGTTGATTATATTTTAATTTTCTTTAAAATTTATCGAACTATTTTTTTTACACGCACTTTACTAGTTCTTAAATTTCATTTCAGTTTTCATTGATTTCTTTTTACCAATTTTTTTGAAAAAATATCGAGAAAGTTTTGTGGCATCGTTGACAACAATAATTAATACGATTTAAGCAGGACAAAATGAATACGAAACTTAACACGATTGTATACTCAAACCTGCATCAATTAAAAAAAGAAAGTAAAAAAAAAACTGACCATCACGAGTTTCAACTTTCTCACCAGCAGAAGAATTCGAAAGTTTATTGTTTCTTTTCTCGTTCGCTGTGGGATAATTTGCTTTCTCTTTAAGCTGTCAACTTGATACCCATTCTGTATTTAGCCAAGAGGCTCAACTCTTTCGACACATCCCACCAAGACGTATTCAAACACACCTGCCTTTTCGACGATTGTTGATGAAAGTGTTCTTTTTTTTTCCATTTCTCATTTTTAAATCCTTACATTTTTAACACCTGCGAGATGACCTATATTGTTCGAAGCACGGTTGCAGCAGCTCTGTATTATGAATATACTTTTTGAAATAATAGAAATCGTTGGCATCCGTGCGTCTGTTCGAAACGTCCTTGAAGATAATTCCAGGCGACAAATTACTTTTCTTTCCGAACATCCTACCTCTTCCATGGAAAACGAAAGGGGTTGTGAAGGAAAAAAAAAATGATTACTTAAACGAGCACCGATTTGTTAAGAACAAGGATTAAATAATAAAAAAAATTGGTAAGATTTTAGACAAAGAAAATGGTGTGATATCTTAGCTGTTAAAACTCTCATTTGTGAACACAACAGGTGGAGAAAAAGAAAAAATGTATGTGCAACAAAAACCAAAAAGAAGGTGAGTTAACGTAACCCTTAGGTTACGGAAATTACAAATTAAGAAATAAACGCTTTTAAGATAAAGAAGTAGTGCATACTCTTTTATCTTAAAAACTTATGCGTTAATGAGAAAAACTTTAATTTAAATTCATTAAAACTGGAACAAAAATATTCCATACAAAATTTAGTACATTTTTGTATATTTTTTGTATCATTCATTGTGAAAGAATATAGCTTGGAGGATCTGATTTTTGATTTCAATAAAATCGGAACCAAGAACTTTAAATCATTTTTTGTATACTTTTGCATTACTCATTATAAAAAAAAATATTGCTTTAAAGATCTGATTTTTCATTTAAATTTACACGAAAACTTATTATAAGAAAGAAGCGCAATTATTAAAAAACATTAATAGGCAGATGAATTCATTTCCTTAACTCTTACAAAATTCATTGATAACTATTGAATTTTCTAAGCTTTTACTATTTCTAATTTTATTTCAGCAAGCTTATTTGGATAATATCAAAGTAAAAAAAAACAGTGAGTAAAATTTCAAGGATAATTGACTTAGTATGTGTATTTGGCTGCTTGCCAGCTATACGATCAAACTCAAAATCGAACAAGGTGCTTTGGGATAGCTTTCAAATTGCCTGGCACCATTAACTGTGACTTCCATGGTAAAAAGAAACAGTTATTATGTTGTAATAAAATTTTTTGAGCAATTTAAAGCCTGTCATTTAGTTTTAAATAATGAATGAAAGTTTATCTGACAATATAGGACTAACGAATCATGGTTTTTCATTCTCTAAATTCCTTTTTGTGATTCTCTAATTTCTTTTCAGATTTTTATAAACAAATAAAATCTAAAATAACATTCAAACTAAATATTAATAATTTGTAACTAGTAAAAAATGTAATACAAAGAAGATATTTTTAAAACTTCAGTTTCAAAATATTGTAAAATTAAATAAAATAATATTAATTTAACATAAAAATAAAAATTTATTATTAATTTGTGAAATATGTTAAATGATTAAATTAAATTTTAATTCATTTATTTCAAGGCATAAAAAGTATAACGAAATATATTACAAATTTAAAGTCCAGTAATTTTTATTTTTAAAACACCATAATAATAAGTACAGCTCAAGAATTTGATTTCGAATCTTTGATATTTGAGCCTATAAAATCTCTGAGAAAATATATAATGCAAGCAAATAATATTCCTGATCGAATTAAATTAAAGTGATAAATTCACAATTACAATTAATGTGTAAAGATTAATTGAAAGTATAAGAAATATTTACTTCAATTAACATATGAATTATTTGACATTTTTGTTAATGTTTAAATGGAATATTTTTCAAACGAAATAAGAGAGAGAGAAAAGATTCATATAATTAAAATTTTAAAAATGCCACCATTATCTAAATAAAACAATCACAAATCTTATATTTAATTGATGAATTCCGTTAATATTGCTTAAAAGTTTGCAGTCCCTGTGATGTTTTCTGCTTTGTTTCATTCTTATAAAAAATATAGACATTGAAAAAAGTTTTTCGTTTTATATATCTAAGTAAAAAATAATCTGGAAAATAAATTATTTTATTTACCACTTTTATTTTCAAATTAAAGTAATATGTTTTTTTTCCTATATCTTCTTTACAAATTATTTATTCTTTACAAATTAAATATTTTTGTAAACGTGGTAAAGTAATTAATTAGTCTAAAATAATCACACTCGTAAAATATGACATTTCACGGAAAGAAAAGCATTTCTTTCTTAAAATATTTTTCGGTAACAAAATTTTTTCAACAGTTAGAAATAACGTATATTTTTAATGATTCCTTACGCTAAATAATGAGTTTGATTGATTTTTATTATTGTTGTTAAATGGAGATTGTAAAACAACGTCGAAAATGCAATTGATCAAGTAACAAGCTTCGTAATAGTATTTAAAATTAGGAAAATAGTTCGAATTGATTATTAAATTTAAAATTCATTCATAAAATATTTTAAACAAAAAAACAGGGTGGTTTTTAAAAACATAAGCTATAACAAATATTAAGGTTTAATAAAAGTCTAAAAAAATTTAATTTAATTTGTTTCATAAAAATCAAATTTAAAAAAGCTTTTAAATACTTGTAGCAGTAGCAGTAATATGACAGAAACAGTTTGGAGCCTTATGCTCGTAGGCTTATAGCATTGAGTTAATTGAGTTCTTTCACAAAACTCATCAAAAATTTAGAACACTTAAGTACTTAAAATAAAGTAGTATTTTAAATACCTACTTGAATATTGTGTTAACAATTTCTTTTCCCATGCAAATGCACACGTACGCCTCGAACATGCGTTGTATATTCAAAATAAATATTTAGTTTATATTAAACTCGTGGATTAAGCCTGCCAGCTTTCGCTAGCTGTGGTTCTAATAGGAAAATTGGTAAAAATTTACCGTACGGTCATCCTTGGAGAAATTTTCAAAATGTCGCTCTGGGTGACCGTATGACGAATTTCCGATCGGGGAAAACGGCGGGAGGTAAAATGTGACTGAAATAGTAACAAATATTTCATACATTGTTGGTATCTAACAATATGCTCAATTAATTTTACAAAATTAACAAAAAACGCAGATTTATAGATTTCAAACATCAATGGTAAAATAATAAAGTTGATATGTTAAATTATCCATAAAATTTTTTGATTAAATTTTATATTAATGAATTTAAATCGGTAAATATTCATGAGAAATTAATGACAAATAGGGTTGCCAAAATATTAGTTTGCCGAGTTTCCAATAAAAATGTTCGCCAAATTTGGCACCAAGAAAAACGCGCCATGGGTGACCGTATCTGTTCCGGAAAATTATATCTGGCTTTTAGAGAAAACTTGCAATTAGGAAAAAAAAATTTAAAAGAAAATGTTTCATGTGTTGGCTTAAGCAGAGCAGTCTTACCATTTAAAAGAGATTGTTTACAAATATTGCAATATTAATTTAGAATTCTATTAATTAATAAAATATTTAAAAATTTAAATCGTCCTTGCCGATTTTAACTAACGATAAAGTGGATGTTTTGTCTTGTCTTTTTCATTTTGCTTTTTCTTCTGTTCTATTGTCAACGTGTTACTTGCTTGAATCCATGTGGAAAACAGCTTCTCAAACCAATGCTTTAGTCTTTAAATAAGAGATGGTTTTATTAGTAGAATGAAGTTCGACACTATTCTCAAATATTCGATGGTGAACTTCGCCTTGTTTGCTGCTGCTGCTCAAAGAATGCGATTTGAAAGCAGGCAGCAAATTCACCTTTAAGTCGGATTGACGACGTCGTCTCAATTCGATGTGACGTAGATGAAACGTTATCTGACGCCATGGATATTTTAAAGCAATGTGAATTGTAGAAAAGTGACGTAGCCATGATCTCAACTGGAAAGAAAGATACAACCACTTTATGGTTTAAAAAAAAGGGGTAAAAATATATTTGAGGGTGCCCCTTAGCGAAATTGGCGATTTTTGTTTGGCGCCAATCCTGTTCGCGCGGAACCCTGTGCAAACAGTAACGGCGGCCAAAACACAATAAAATTTCAAAAATAATGCAGTAAGCACATAAAAAAGAAAAAAAGTATTCACTTTATTTTGCTGGAATATCCTCACTTTGAGGTACACAGAATTCTCTAATAGCACCTACAGATATTGCTTAAATTTATCCTGAGAAGAAAACCAATCGGAACCGTGAATGGATTTCAGAATAACGTTTAGGGTTACCATAAATAGATCAACATCGCCCATCTTGGCGATAAACTTGGCGAGAATTCAAGGGGCACCCTCAAGTAGTCTCGCCATAAAAGGATATTACTATCTACTTAACTTTGTGAAATGAGATCGTGGGTTAACTAAGTATAATGTAGGGTAGATGAAGCTGTATTGCAACAGTACGTAACTGAAGTACTGTTTCATATTGGGATCCTTTCATGTGTTGTTGGACACCTTTCATATTGGGTTGCCTTTCCAGTCGTTGGCGTAGTACAGTGTTTCCCAAAATTTTGCACGCTTACACTCAGGGGCACAATAAGAGTTTGCTGGGGTACAACTGAGGCGAATATTGAATATTGAGGCACACACAAACATATTTTAATGGATAAGAGATCCGTTTAACATGAACACAACATTTATGCCAGATAATTTGACGCATACAGAAGGAGAGCAATTACTGCGTTTGGCTTCAAGCGGATTTTTGAAAATGAAACCTGAACATCTTTCTGATTACAAATACAACATCCGGTTTTAACAGAAAAAGTTCTGAAATACATCTTGCCTTTTCCAGTTTGATATTTATGTGAAGTTGCTCTCTCAGAATTTGTAGAGATAAGTCGATAAAAGATGAGATTAAAGTTAACAAGCATCAAATCAAATTATGACGATCTGTCATTTCAGCATAAGCAATTTCATCCTTCTTATTGATCCAGATGTAAATGTTTCTTACAATATAACTTTTATTACTTTATTATGAATATAGTTTTCTCTTTTTAACTATAAAGTTGTTGTTTCTATCGTTTCATTTGAGATCATGGGTACTACACTTTATTACAATTCTCATTTGATGTAAAATATCAGACTGATACACACATAAACACATAATTCACTACCACGTGGTATTGAGATGGTGTCGTCAATCCGACTTATTGTTAAATTTATTGACTGCTTTCAAATAGAATTCTTCGAGAGTCAGCAAACAAGGTGAAGTTCACCATTGAATGCTGGAGAATATTTTCGAGGTTCATTTTCCTAATAAAACGATTTCTTATATAAAGATCAAAGCATCGTTTTGAGAAGCCATTTTCCATTGATTCAAGCCGTTAACACCTTGACAAAAGAACAGAAGAACAAGCAAAATGAAAAAGACTAGGCAAAAGAATATTGATATTTTAAATCGGTATAAGGACGATTTATATTTTAAATTTTTATTAATTAACAAAATTCTAAATTAATAGTTGCAATATTTGTAAGCAATCTCTTTTACATCTTAAGACTAATGCTTTCCTTGTAACGCCAAAACCATTTTCTTATCATTTTGTGTAAGTCACAAAAAAAGAAAAAATAAATATATTTTTGATTGTTATTAAAATACATCCATTTTTTTTTGACGAGGGGTGCTCAGCCGTACGAAAATTACAGAACAGGTACACATATGTCGAAAGTGGGGGAAACACTAGTGTAATAAAAATATCAAAAGTAAGCGCGTTTCAGCAGACAAAAACAATAATTTTTCAAAAATAATAAAAATCGTTATTTTTAATTACATTGAAGCTCTTCTTACCATTCAACAGTCAAATGTTTCTTTTCAGTAAATGTGTTCTTTTGCGTGCATAAATTAACTTTATTTTCTAGTATATTTGTGGTGTATAAATAATTTATGAAACTAAATTGTACTTTTTGCAAAAAAAAAATATATATATATATATATATATAATGTACATAAATGTACGTTACTTTAAATAATATAATTATGTTTATTATTTAATTTTAACTTAATAATATTGTTATGTTCATTTATTTATTATTTATTTTTAAATTGAGGATTAAAATTATCAAAACAAAAATTTGCAAACTGTATTTTTTCCTGATTGAAATGAGTCAATTTAAATATGAAGACATTACAGCGCATATAGATAAAAGAATATGCAGGAATTAAAATGCTTAGTAAAATTCATGCATGGGGATAGTAACCAAAACAATATTATAAAGTTATTTAAAAAGGTATCGTATTGAAGAAAAATAAATACGCTTACTCAAAATGTGGCGATTCTCATCGGAACATAATCACGCCCTTTAGTGATCAACAAGCCCAATCAAAAGAAAAAGAAAAGAGCCCTCCATAAAAGTTGATCTCTTAAATCAAATAGGAAGTCGTTTAAGCTAATTGAATTTAGTTGATGGTTTCTTTTGTGGGAATATTACCAAAACTGTTATCATTAGAGCGCGCTTTATTGCATCCATCAGTTCCACAGGCTTTTCATTACGTTGTTGAAAAAATAAATCATTACCCGTAACCGCAACATCGCCCTCTCAAAAGCACCACATGTAAAAGCAACAAGCGAGAAACCGCAAAAAGGGATGATGTGCTTCAAGATATTAAATATGTTTAAACGGTGAAAAAAAATAATGAATGGTATTATTTACCTATATATACCTTATTTTTTTCTTCTTCTGTAATTTGACTCCTAATGCGCGTAAACCACAAGGTAATTGCTTGATTTTTTTAGCGATGTCAAATTTATTTTTAGTAAACTGTGACTACAGAGATGTGCAAGAGCTATGAGCCTGAGTAAAAATAATATTAAATAAATCAACGTGTTTAATATTTATTTACCATTATTATGGGTGTATTATTATATGTTGGAAAGCCTAAAACCAGATATGTCATCAGAGCTTTTTTCTGTATTTTTGCTTTTCAGGAGGATTTTTAGCAGTTAATGGCTTATATTCTCATCTCACAAGGAAGAAAATTAGGAAAACTCTTTAACACCGTCCTAATAAAAATGAAGCAGAAATGTTAATCGCATTACCGGTACATGTGTAAAATTTTTCAACTAAGAAAAATAATTGCTCCAAATTACATGATTTTCCGCCAACAATGGAAAACTTTATACCACAAATGCATGGACATTTGTGTTCCTTTAAACCAATTCTGCTTAAAAAGTAATTTCGCTTCTATTACAGCGCAATAAATGTTCAACTTAATTTGCTGTTTCAAACATATGGCTCTGTGGTGTCTAAGAAAATGCTGTAACACTTACGACATGAAACTACACTTAAATTAAGACAAACAGTAGCATTACATCGGTAAAAATTACGACATTCTAGTATCCAATCCAAAAAATATTTCGTTGTATAGGATTCTAATATTGCCGTTTTAATTACATTCACATTTATTTATTGTTCCAAAATGTTAACGGTCGATTGGGCTATATTATTATTCCTTGTATTTTATTCTTTATTGGTCCTTCACACATAAGTAACTTCCTTTATTGTCCTTGCTGTTAAGGTAAAATTAATTTAAAATATTTTTTTGATTATTTATTTTTGCAAATAAACTGTAACGCGATTTTCATGCTCTATTTTCTATTTTAATTATTAAATATGGACAGAGGAAAAATATAAAACGATATCGTCCCAATCTAACACTATTGCCCCAATTGTCTTTGTTGACAGAATTTTGCACAAGTAAAACATTACCCTTTGTTTAATACTGGACATAACATTCCTCATTCGAAAACAGAGAGTTTTATCCCGATGAACCAATTATATGTCCGCAGCTCAACAAAGCAATTATTTCTGTCTCTGGAGCCAGGAATTACTGCTTTGCTGTGCTCTTTTATTGTGTCGGAGAACACTTGAGCCAAAGTGTCCTCTGACACAATGGCATCTGTGAATGGGATGTTGTAAGAAGGCCACATGTAGAATTAATTACTGATGAATTTATTTGCCAAATTATTAAGAATGAAAACAGTTGACTTTTGCCAAAATGATGCAGTTTCGTCAAAATTGTCAGAAAAGATCAAAAATTGAATCATCATGTAATGAAATGGCTTTATTCATTAAAGTGAATCTTGTATGGAAATTGCATCAATCATAAAATTGAATCTTTGTGATTCTCGGGTAGGGGTGAAAATAAATCAAGGTGATTGCCTTTAATAGTTAAGGGAACGCATTTTTCATTGTAAAAATTACCTCACAAGAAAAAACTTGCTGACAATTAGATATGCACAAACAGTTTCTTTACACAAGAGAGGTGTTGCACGGTTTTTTAATAATCTAAAAAACATCTTGCACAAGAAAGGCTTTTAATCTCTAATTTACATTCCTATAAGTGATTGACTTATGAACATTTTGCAAAAAATGCCTTCTGCATTATTGATTTAATTATTTTTGAATCGAATGTTTTTTTTTCAAGAGAATCATGTTAATTCAATGAATTTTAAATCTTAATAAAGGCAACTGATATTCTATTGGAAGGTTATAAATTCATTGGAAATTTAAGGAGTGTGTACACTTTTTCTGTCATGTCTTTATATAATGATCATGTGTGTCCGTGTATTGTTTGTAATAATTTATTAGTGGATGTGAACAATTTAAACAGATTTATCATCCAGAATGTCAGAAGCAACAGCGTTAATATTTCCAATCCTACAATAAGAAGACGGATTACAAAACACTGGGTCAAACACATTACTTCTTGAACTATTATTATCACCACACTTGAAGAGTTACTAACTATTTATTCCTGCATTATTTGCAACCATTTGGTAAGAATTATGCTTATCTCAAGTGCCACCTAAAGATACTGATAAATATTAGACTTGACCATCTTTTAAGAAATTTAACTTGATTATATTACAGAGGATATTAACACATTTTAGAACGATTTCGATTAGGAAATTTTAAACAAGTAAATGTTTTGAAATAAAATTTTTTGCAACAACTTATTTAAAATGAGAAATAGTCTGCTACTTTTAAACTTATTCTTCTTTCAAAATGTCGCATGTAAACAAGCAGTGGACTGAAGGATATGTTTTTGCGCTTTCCGAAGAGAAATATTCTTATTCCAGGATTCATTAACGTTGTGAAATGCATGGTATTAAAATTTCTAAGTGCAAAATATACAACATTATAAATCAGACACAAGTAAAAACTGTCAATCATTATTTCTACATGGAAAGAAGACTCCAAACGAATATCCGAAAAAAGTACGTACTGTTTCAAATGTTTCTAAAGTGAAATCCCTGGCAACAAGAGAAAATCTGCCAATACAGAAATCAATTGCAGTCTGTAGAAACATCTGTAGCAACAATAAATAAAATGACAAATCAAGATTTACAACTTAAAAAAGCTAAAAAACATAATGTCCACCAGCTTTTGCCAAGACATGTGGCTGAACGCAAAACATTTTATAGAATCCTGTATGAAAACCATTTAGCAGGAGATAAATGGAAAGACATTGTGACCCTTGATGAAGCATGGATTTCCCTAAATGTCTGCAACAAAAAAAGGTCTATTTACTACAGAAAACGTGGAGAAAAAAATGTACAAACCTGGTTCCGTCAATGTAAAGAAAGTTTCAGTAAGGGGTTTATGATAGTCGCAGGTTTCTCCTACAATGGGAAATTAAAAATAAAAAGAGTAGGAAAAAATGTTAAAATCAACTCATCATACTACCAGGAGAAGGGTTTACGTCCAATATTTACGGAAGAAATTCCATTTCTCTATCCAAAAACTTTCAAAGAGTGAAACATCAACAAGACAAAGCTACAAGTCATATTTCGAAAACTACCACTGCATTCCTTGAAAAATTGAAGACTAATACAGGTATTGCATGTATACCTTTTCAACATATTCCTGGAAAGTCCCTTGACGTTTCACCTATGGACTATTGTGCCCTTTGGTCTGTTAAAAAGAGCTCTTTCTAAACGCAAACTCACCATGATAGATGGACTCTGGAAAGTAGTAGAAGAGGAATGGAAAGCAATACCCCTGGAAATTTTACGAAAAGCTCTTATATCATGGAAATCACGATGCAGACTTATAGTCCAGAAAAAAAACTATCAGATCGAACATTTAAAAACATATTCTTTACATTTTAAACATTAATTAATCGGCCCCAAAATCGTTTTAAAAAGGTGTTAATATTTTTTGTATTTTAGCTAGAAACATAATCAATCTCAATATTTTAAGAAAATTTATAAATTAAATCTTTCAAAACATGAAGAAATCATATCATTAAGGAAAACAAGAGGACCTCAAAATGAGTATTCAAAGTTTCATAGTCCAAACGCTGTGAAATTTCAAGATTGAAGACGCTTCAATAGCAAAAAAACTCCAGCGACTGTGTGTTTAAAATTCAGAAAAACTATTTCTTATTAAAGCAGATGAATTGTAGATAAGAAGAATATTTTGAAAATATAAATACTCGAGGTGAATGTCAATTTCTGAATGAAAACTTCTAATTTAATTGGGGGAAAACAACAAAGTCTTTTTTTTTTGTTTTTTTTTGCAACATGTTGGTGAAATAAAATTACACGGCGACAGTCGCTATAATAATTTATATTAATCCCAGATCTTACCTCCCGAAGAATTTCAAATCATGATAATTTTTTGGCAAACATTTTTAGATTCAAGAAGCATTTTATTGACTAATCAACTATGTTAAGAGCTACATAGATAGATAGATACACTTGCACACTATATTCAAGAGGCATTTCCGTTACTAACTATCTATGTTCCAGTGAAAGCAACATAAATAATTTCATCGGATACCTTGATAGAGGCACACATAGGATTCCTGAGGCATTTTATTGACTAACTATCTATGCACTGGTAATAGCACATAAATAATTACACCTCGCACACATGATAATCAAGCATCCTGAATCTTTGACCAATACTTTTAACAAAAGCATTCGAGAAATGCAAGATATTATAGCAACAGTAGATATCGTCAGAATTGGTTGAGTAAAAGCCCACCAATAGAAGGAAATGAAGCAGCGGACAAACTTGCAAACATCAAATGATTCTTCGCATGTCATACCACATTGTTATATAAAATCCCTGATCGTAAGTTGGATAATGGATTGCTGGCAGGAAGAGAGGAACATACATACATAGCGGCAAAAATAATGCAGACAAGCACCGGACTGTACCTTAACGGGTTTGGAATACTTGTCCATCATCAAGTGTTTCGTAATTTTAAGCCACGGTCAGATAACAAGGTCCCACTTGAGCTGGCACCCTCCCCTCCATATGAAAAAATGAAACAGAGGAAAAACTGCAAGAAATGTTCACGAGTTGATACCAAAAGTTACCAGGACTTAGAAAGATTTACTTTCTATACAGGCTATGGTCCATTTCCATAAGCTCCACATATCTGATTCCAAAGATTGGGCCTGTCGAAGGAAATGCAACCCACTCCGCTACATGACTACATGCTCCTTAAGGTTGTCCTGGCATTTAACCATACCCAGCGAAAACAAGAATATCTGGAAGAAGAGAATTTTGAGAAACCATTCCTCGAGAGACAAATCAAATAAAACAATTGAATTTCTGATTAACTTTGAAAAACTAGTTTGTTGGATTGTGAACTCTTTGACAGCATAGATAAGAACAAACCTTTTCTTGCCTTATAATGTTTATGAGAGAATTAAGGATCTATATTTCAGTAAATATCAAATATATACTGTAAATGTAATTTATAAATTCTAAATGTGTTTACTTTATATAATCAACAATTTTGCAGATCTAAAAAACAATCCCCCTTGTGTTAACTGCCTTCATCATTAACCTCATGCTTATTATATTATTATTATCTTGTTTTCATCTTTAAAGTTATCTGAAATCTGATTGCTTGTTTTTCTAATGTTATAAATTGTTTTATGCTCAACTATTGTAAATAACTTTTTAATGTAATATTTTGTATTATTTTTTTAAATAAAAGTCCCGTTAAACTGGCAAAGCTCCTCGGAGTTAAGTGCAGAAGAGTTCCGTGGTGTCTGCTGTCAACATCGCATACAAAGATAGTGGCACACATTGAATTCAAGAAGCATTTTATTAATTTTGTGGCAAGAACTAAACTAAACTAAAGCTAAACTCAGTGGCACGACAGCCCATGTGGATCAAAGCCTACATAACTGTTTTCGTGACCAAGGGCCCTGTGGTACGAAGCATATGTCCCAGTTAGGTGGTCAGCCTAACGTAAGGCCCCCAGTGCTTAGTTTCCAAGCATGCTTGGTACTTAGTTTATCAACCCACTGAAGGGATGAAAGGCTGAGTCAACCTTGCCCGGCCCTAGGATCGAATCTCAGACCTGAGGCTTGGGAGCGTGAAACGCTGACATTAAGACACCGGGCTTATTTTGTGGTAAGAGTAAAGTATAAATGGAGATACATAAGGTAAGGCACGCATGGGATTCATTGACTTATCATTTTATTACAAAAAAGTGATACATTTTCTATATTACTTATATATAATTTCTGTTATTATTATTATTTTTTTCAATTTTTAAGTTCCTATGATGAAGCATGCTCCTGAAATTCTTTACATCATAGATTTATTGAGTAAATTATTATATTATTTCAAATTAAATTGACAAAAGTACAAATTCACTCAAATTTTTATAAACATATGTTGAAATTAAAAGTATTTCAATTATTTTCTCGCGTTTCGATAAACAGTTATAACAGAATGTAATGTAACGAAATTCAATAAGTACAAAGAACAGATTCAAATTCAAGACATATTTAATCAGAAAAGGAAAGACTTTACCTATTAAAGAAGAAAATTCAAACCATGAATGGACACGTTAATATGAGAGTATACTCTGCTTTTTTGAGGAGTAGATAAATAAATCAGGTTGTTCACGGATTGATGCGAACACATTTCAAAAGTTTACTTATTACTATTTACAATATACTACAACAGTATCAAAGATTATAAGCCATCTCAATAAAATCCTGGTGGTAGCGATTTGTACTTTCTGTACCTGGTGACAGAAGATAGTGGTCAATGTCTTTGACTGATCTATTTCAAGAGACTTGATCGGAAAACTGCTGATCTTTCCTGATTTGTTATTATCGCAATAAATATTGCATGCATGAACATATAAAATGTAAACTGTAATAAATATTTTTGATATAAATATTGCATGCTCATCAAAACTGAAGAAGTAATGTTGGGTATGACGACGCGGATGCTTAAAATGAACACATCCAAAAAAGTCACTTGCCATCACCTAACATCACTCTCAAAATCCAAACTCAAAGTCACTAAAAAGTGATATTTTTAGAGGAAAATATCAAATTATCTAGGGAAGATAATATCAGAATTCCTATTTTCGGTAATCCTCAAATTCATTCTTCTATAAAGTATAAGTTATCCTTTGAAATATACTGGTAATTAAATAAAGTTTTCTAAGGAATTAGCTACCACAAATCAGGTTTAAGAAAATTATGTAAAAACTCTTGTTTTGCAATAGGATGTGCATCATTACCGAGTTGTACCACATACCAAACTATTTTTTTTTTCGTAATATATACATAAATTACACATCATTCTCCATTTTAAGTAGCACCTATTAATAAACAAACATGGAAAGAAGAGACATACTCAAAATTAGAGACCAATTATTTAGAAAAGATTTTGTTACATTGTTTTTATGAAAAAATAATTTTTTAGTATTATGACGAAAGGAAAATTTTCTTATTGTAATCTAATTCTTATTGTAATGCTAATTCTACATAATTCCTGATATTTAGATTTTAGATAGATTTTTTGATTAAGTAAGTGACCTTTTATAATTTGTATTATCCTTTTTTTAGCTTATGTTAAGACAATGTAAAACATGTTAACTTTTAAAGCTATACATAACAAATATTTTTAACAATCATTTTACATTGATTTTTCTAAAAGCCATTTAAGTAAATAGCCTTAACATTATTGTTGTTCATATACTTAATAAATAATCTTAATTTTTATTGAAATATCTTTTTTGCAATCCCAGAGTCTATTTTTTAACCTTTTCAGTTTTTATTAGAGGTGTTTCTCCTGATTAAAACAATTAACATTTATATTATGAAATTCAAAAGTTTAACCTATCTATATTTTTAATAATTTTAAAATATGAAGCAAGTGAAAGAAATTTTTTCCGCAGAAAATGTTTTAGCAAATGTAGGAAGTTTGAGCACTTTTAATACTAATTATATATTATTATTTTTTTTTTTTTTAGCATTTCGTTAAAAGAACAATCAATAAATTTTGAATATCATTCAAACTTGTTTAGAAAACAAAAGAGATTATTAAAGTAAAAAATAGCTCGTGAGTTTGCAAGTGTGAATTTTTTTCCCTAGGAAATGAACGAATTCACCGGGTTGTACGAATAGTGGTTGCTCTAAGGGATTTTTTACTTCACTTCACATTCCGACTGTTTCTTTCTCTCAAGATATAAAAATTATTCTGCAAATAAGCATTTAATAGTAAATCAGAAGATATATCAATAGAAAGTGCATTTTTCTGTGTTTAATTTCCTATTTTAATTTTTAGTGGTAGTAAATTATTGTAACTTTTGTACCAAATAAATTCATCTACAAAGTACATAAAGGAAATAACATCTTAAATTTTCTTTTCTTTTCCTGGTAAAACAGAGAACTAGTTAGCAACTACTGCTGATCTGGGAAACGATTACCTAGAAATCACCATAAGAGCTCTGCGGAATGAAGATTTTTTCACAATGCTGGTATGCTTAAAAAATCTTACAAATGTATATTACCTCTCATGATATATGTTGTAGAATTTTATGGAATTGTCAGCGTAAAATCTTTGTATCACAAAACATTGTTTGTAATATCGTTGAAGCAATGTTTTATGGTACGTGCATCATAACCAATAGATTTCATCATAAAAACATAAGAGTCATGGCGATTTCAGGACGTTTTCCTTGGTCACGAGAAACTAAAGGGAGATCATAACCAATAGATTTCATCATAAAAACATAAGAGTCATGGCGATTTCAGGACGTTTTCCTTGGTCACGAGAAACTAAAGGGAGATCATATAACCAATATATTTCATCATAAGAACATAAGAGTCATGGCGATTTCAGGACGTTTTCCTTGGTCACGAGAAACTAAAGGGAGATCATAACCAATAGATTTCATCATAAAAACATAAGAGTCATGGAGATTTCAGGACGTTTTCCTTTTAAAAGGCAAAACCCTTAGAAAACAGAACTTAATGGTTGCATTTAAAGATACCTTAATTGTCTCTAAATATTTACATGAAGATATTTGAAATGTCATAAATGCATTTCTCTTTCTTAAAAGACAGAATTGTATCCCAGTATTTAGACAATTACTTATCCAATTCTATTGTTTGAATTTTAAGGCAAAATTTCTCCGTTGTATTCATTTTCAAATCAGCCTAAATACCAAATTCAATAATTAAACGCATAGGCAATTAAGAATCGCATTTTATGTAACCTCGATGAGATACTTGATGAAGCAACATCCCGGGCTTCCAAATAACCTCCAGGAATCATTTCAGCAGAAGAATTTGTTTCGACTCAGCAGTCCTTCTGCTTCTCGTCAGCTCGCTTTTGGTTGGAAAGGAGTACTTTTATGGTCTCAATCTTTCTGGAGAAGGCCATTAAATTTTCATTCCGGAATCCTCACACCAAATATGGCCGGACATCAAGGGATCGATGGAAGGAAGGGCGTGATCTTTTCATTTTTAGAGCGGCCACTGGGAAAGGCGCATAAATTTCCGCTGCACTTCAAGGTTTTCAGGAATTGAATCTGCGTTCTAAGTGGCCAGTAACTGCCTCAACAGCAATAACCAGGAAAGCTGGGGGGAATTTTATAGAATCTCATCTTGTTTGCCCCCTCATAAATCTTAAATTCAAATATCGATTTCAAAATAAATTCTAATTTTAGTATCTTATATTTTAGAATCCAGTAGCTTTGTTGTTATTTCTCTTGTGATAAAGTTGTCAGTAATAATACAGGCAAGAGAAATACCTCATAATAATTATTTTGCTTAAGTTCAAATAATAATAGTGAGATGTCTTTAAGAATGATTTCTTTATAGCCATTCTCGAATTTCTATGTATAAACAAAAAAAAACATTTCAGAAATAAATATATAAATGGCTTAACGTTCTACGCCAAAGCTTCATCGAAGGAATTTTAAATCATAATCAAGGGACGATGTCGACATACGAAGTAGCAGCTTCCTTTCCTCATAACATCGCATCAAGAGAACAAAATAAAGTCCAACAAACATTGTGCGTGCATAAATCGTCTCTGTACAGCGGTATCCGATTGAGCTAAAAAGGGGGGGGATCCACTTCTTCATCACTCGGCTTTCCTTAGCACTGAATTTCTTATCAATTTTTCAGTTACTCATAAATTGTCAAGGAGTTATAATGTCAATATTTTCTGTTTCAGATATTATGTTGAATTTAAAATAGTCATCATGTTTCTTATCAATATTTTGATTTAAGTAACGTGGAATGACAAATTCTTTATAAAAAAAAAAGGAATGCAAAGCATCTTTACAGGAAAACATATCAGCAATACAATTAAATAAGGAATTTTTTGCTGCGAAACACTTCTGTGGTTCCATGATGTCTTAATCATAAAAATTGGTAAATAAAAGTAAAACGAGTGAATGAATGCCCGCGAACACGAGACGTGTGCTAATAGTACTTTGGAGCACATTATTCCAAAATGCAGTTGGACCTCGTTATGCGTTCGGTCATATTGTTGGACATTCATTCATATTTCAAAATTGTTTTCATGTCCATTCAGTCATTTCGCTTAATAAACTTAACATGTAAACCACTTTTGGTCTACATGTTTTATGAATATCCTAAAGTTACAATCATAAGCTTCGATGAGTAAAGAAAGAAAAATATTTAACATTAAGAACAGAAATACAGACTTGCAAAAGAAAAATAATCTTTTAAGTTTATTCCTTTCATATTTTTTTCATTTTTAACAAGCAAGTGAACAATTGTTTGAATGCATTACAATGAAGTTGTTTGGAATGAAAGAATTATATGGCCGTTTGCTTTTGATGATACTGTCTCTGAAAGCTGAAGTTCTTGACAGCTTATGGCGCTTGTCTCATTTCATGAGCACATTATTATATCGATCACAATACGCTATTTTAGATGGTATTTTGCATACTCTCTTAGGTACATACTTTGTAAAAAATAAATCCTATGAATATAAAACCAATAAATTTTCAAAAATGTTAAAACATGAGAAAATCGGCAAGTTTTTTCTCAATCATTATTAATAACATTAATAGGATTCCGTTGAAAACTAACCTAAACTGACAGCTGAATGATTAGCACTCTGGTTTTCATGGGTTCAATTCTCACCTTAGGCTTGTATGTTCGTAATTGTTAGGAATCCACATTAAGCTGTCGAACTTGGAACCAGGGGTACGCGTTCCTTCCTGGGGCTTGAGCAACCACCAGGCGCGTCGGCAGGTGGTGGATAGCCGAATGTCCTGTAGGAATGACAGGATAGCCTTGAATATAGAATCAGAGGCCGTGAACCAGCTCCCGTAAACCCTGGTGTTATGCGATCCGTGCCTAGGGCTAATTGGCACCGCGGTATTGGTGTCTTAACGGAGCCTCTAGTTGCCTGGCGAACTTCTAGAGTAATTTGCCTTGCCCAGTAACTCAGGCAATGCTGGGTGGACTTATATTACCTGAGCTTATTAATTGTTATCTTGTGGCTGAAAAGACACAAGAAATAACAAACCTTTCTGCATCTGCAGGTGAAGCCTCTGAAGTAGACCTTGCTGAAAAAGAACAAGGGAACTCAGAGGCAATGTGCTAAAGGGGCAGCAATGAATCCTTCACTTGAGGTAGAAATGACCTCCAAACCATCTTCTGATGAAAGTCAGGAAGCTATCCCTAGCATGACTGACTTTCTGACCAGATAGGACTGTTTCAGCAAGACCCTATCTGCTGGAAATGTTATACACAAGAGGAAACGGCCAGAGCATATCATTTACGAATGCGAGGCTCTTACCCCTCCCTAGATTAACTTCTTTAGGCATCATCCATACTAGAGAGTGACACCTAGACTCCATTAAAGGGTTATCGGACTTTATTAATAAAGTGGGTGACCCGAGCAACTGGAACTAGGAAACATTGGGTTTGGAGTTCATAGTTCAAAATGCTGATAAAAGCAGAGGTGCCCAATGACATACAAACCCAACTCTAAGAAGAAAAAGAAGATGTAGAAGCCGATCTAATTAGCCTTCGTGTGCAAAATGTAGATATTATGTGACAAACAAACAAACAAAACCTCAAAAACAGTTATTACTGGTTATTTGGACTCTCATGTAATGACTTTTGAACTTTACTTTGAATTGCATGTTCCGCCAAATTGTCCTTCGTTGCGTGACCTTGACGACTTGAATCAAGGCCTTGAAAATTGCCCTCAGTTAGAACTAATTAATTCCTGCATAACCTAAAAGAATGATTTTATAATTACTGTTATAAGTTCAAGGGACAATATCTGGAGTAAGCAATGAGAATTTATACTAATAAAAATTTTTAAGTCACAATTCTAATTGAAACACTTCACAAGTATTATCCCATGTATATAGTCTGTTAAATGCCGTAATAAATCTACAGAATTTCGAGAATTTAAATTTAGTCGAATTGAAATATCACACAAAATGTTTGGAATGCAATAATCTGTGTTTTATTATCTGATATTAAATATTTTTTTTATATTTTAAAACACTTTAAAAATATTTTGCAATCACTTATAAGTTTTGTCTAATTGAGGTAATTAAATAGTTCAATAAAAGTCTAGAAAAAAGGCTAGATTTCCCAGTAATTATAAAGTATTTTCATTTATCTATATACAAAGCACGATCATTCTGGAAAGGAAATTGCAATGCATCCTCGCACGCACGCGCGCGATTAAAACTGAAACTAAATAAATAAATTTATAAAATGAAAACATAATTCTTTTTTTTCTGGGAAAGTATTTATGGGCGAATTTTGCATTTTCTCCGCAATTATTTGGAATAAAAAATATCAGTTTAATTGCCAGATTTTGCTTTAACTTTAAAAAAATCATTTAAACCCTTAAAAGAATACAAGAGTAAAATTAGAAAATTAGAATGATAGAAATCATGAAAGAATTTCTTTGATTTAAGCTTTGGAACCAACCGAATATCTCTGGTCTTCCAATCTGCAATTCTTGTGTTCGATTCCCTCCTCGAACGAGAGTGTTTGCAATGGTTCGGAATCTATGTTACACTCAAATTCCTGGGGTGAAAAAAATGAATATCGAGCGACAAACAACAAACAAATCAATAATTTATTTGAGATAGATGTTAGACAGATAAATGTATATGAAATTTATCAGTTCAAAAGTCATCAAAACTATATTTGAAAGAATATATATATATTTGAATTTAAAAAAGAGAATATCCTATTATTTCTTATAACGATTGATAGAAAAGGTTGGAAAATTTCCTCCCTAGAAATATTTGTTTTATTGATGAGAAGAAATTTCACACACACTCCACACCATTTTCTAAAAATATTTTAAGAAGCAAGAATTCATTTTTCAAAAATTTTAGAATGTATTTAAAGTTTAAATTAAATCCAATCTAGGTCTTACGATGGACTAATGGCAAGATTTTGACATTTGATATGAAAAGTTTTGGGTTCTATCTCAATCACTGTCGAACAACAGGAGATAGGTATTGGGTTTATGATTCCTGCCTGCGCAATTAGACATTGTGAGGTAGACAACCTAGCGATTTGAGGCATTCTATTGTCTACTGCGTAAATTGTAGGAACTTATATCAGGTCTGTCTGTTGATCGATGCTGTGTTAAAACCGTGTTTTCTGACAACATCGGAGCTCAGCAAACTATTTCGGAAGATAGGATTGCTGTGTAAATACTCAAACATAAATTAAGTCAGAAGAATTTTGCTAATCGAGTTCAGGACGAAATCGAGCCCTTCTTGAACCGGATGATAACTGGGGATGAAAAGCGGATTACCTACGAAAACATCTTAAGCTCTAATGTTTGGCATTTGTAAAATAAAAAAACTACATAGTGTTAAAATGATATTCGATGCAAGCAATAATTTATAATGACAAATAACGAATTCATCATAAAATTGTTAATTGATAAGTACTTCAGTCAACCGTTTCTTTAAGAGCGAACATTATGTGAGAATCTTTGGCAACGGCAGCTGCTTAAGAGATGATGGAATGCATACGGATTCATGCAAAAATCTGTCATGAGAAATTATTCCTTTGAATGAGATTAGGAAACTGAATTTTTAAAATACGATAGCAATTCTGGGATCATGTCCTTGGACAAGAACAGGCTCAGCTACGAATTCCAATTTGTAAATCATAAGAACATTCCAGGGATACGTTTGCCTGATAAACTCTGCAGATAAGACCAGCAACATTCACATTCAGGAATTACTGAGTCCCTAAGTGAGATAAACTATTTATCTTATGGAATTGGAATAATGATATGTTGATTGTTCTTTCTTGTTAATAATTTCCTCGCATGCTAATTATTTACTTTTGAATTTGGAATGTCAACTTATATGGCATTGATTTATTTGTCAGATTTATCCGTGGTTAATTATGTAACTACGAAAGAGAAAATCCTATTATATAATATAATAAAATATATCTTTTTTTTATCTTATAATATAATGAAATATATAATAAAATAAATCAAAAATATATCTTTTTTTATTTTTTCGCATAAATTTCTTAGCATTTCATATTCTGTAATAATCTGTGCATAGAATGGAGAAAACCTGTTTCATGCGGCCTCATCTCATCGTTTTGCTCCTACGATTTGAATAATTTTATTTTTTGTAGTTAAACTTTCATACATCTGAAATATTTGTAACTTTTTTTTTTGTAAATATTAGTCTAATTTTTGTTTCTTTTATTATTTCTGCTGCAATGTGTGATCCATCTTTATGACATTTCTCAAGACCCTTATTTCACTTCAATAGAATTTATGAAAATGCAGAATTAATTTGCCATACATTCATTGTTTAGGAAAACATTCGTTTGAAATGATTTAAATTTTTTGGAAATTTTGAATTCCATTTCATATTTTCTGAAATTCAGCTTTAGTATATTAAATAATGTACTCATTTATATCGATATATTTCGCTGACTACATACATGCGTAGTTGCCTTTTATGTGCATGTATTTCATACTAGAATAAAACAATTATATATATATATATATATATATATATATATATATATATATATATATATATATATATATATATATATATATATATATATATATATATATATATATATATATAGCAGGACTACTCTAGCGCTTGTAATATCTTGGGTTCGATTCCAGCTATCGTTGAACAGCGAAAGAGTAGTAATATTCATACCTTCCTTGGGGGGGACTTGAAACTAAATAATTTAAAAGGAGAAACATAAAACTGTATTGCATTTATAATTGAATGAATTACTTAACTATTTCTGTGTACTTACTTTACATTGAAAATAAATGACTTCAAAAATATATAATATGGAGCACAAATATGACTATATACAAACATTAAAAAAGTTGAAGATTCACAGCAAGCTGTTTATGCTGTTAATGTTCAAATTATAAAATAGACTGTTTAGACACCACTTCATTATTCTTAGAACTTCCTTTTTGGTTTTCCCGAAAAAAGGTAGCTTTTGAGGTATATCACTTCATAAATAGATATTCAAACTTCTTAAGATACGCAAAATATTGCAAAAGCTTTAAGCTATCCTTCGGAGTCATTATTTATATTATTTCATAATACAGAAAATTTTCCTATTCCTTCTACGTTCTGGTTGATGACAACATGCCGCTGCATCACACATTGGTTTGTGGGATCACATGGCTACCGAAGTTGCTTACTTATACGATAGGGATAGAAACAGCGGGTATCAATGCGCGTAGGAACAACACTAGTGCTTAGATATTTCATGGACAGCCCAATTACTACCATCAAGAGAATGAATATATCATTAAAATTAAGGCCTCTCATTTTCTGTGTCGCAGTGATTCTAATGCTCTCATTCCCATTGCTTTCCTCTTGTGATGTCGAGTATTCATAAGCATTCATGACTAATATTTAAGATAATATTTGTTATTAATGTAACACTGATAAGTCTTACGAAATAAAATATATGGCTACCAATTTGTAAACATTATTCTTATTTGTATTAAAACATCTCAAACACATCGGAAATACTCACAAAATTTGAGCAAAAATTTCGCGAGTTGGCGATTTGGCGCGAAATTGATACTTCTGGAAAAATCCCTCGCCGAAGCTCTAGGACCAATATTAAGCGAGATAGTCTAGAATCCCCCAGAAATTTGGCGAAACTCGTAGATTTTCACGTCATCTCGGGTATAAATACCGTCGCAGAAGAGTTAGTGAAGCCGATCAGTCTTGAATGCCAGATTAGAAGCCATACTCTTTTCTTTTTTGAAAAAAAAAAAAGAGTATGGCGTTTGATTAGGAATATGTTTTAGTATATTTAAGCAATGTCTACTGCTGCTAAAGGACAAATCTATAGAAATGAGGGCAACTAAATAGAAGCAGTTGCAATCCGTTTTTTAGCATTTACCGTACAGGAAAATGCATTATATTTAGTCTTCCACATTACATGTATTCGATACGCTTTACTATATTTGCGAAACTTTACGAAGTTTAAGTTTGAAGCAATAAAATGTGTGAATGTAAAGAACTGTGTGTTGTTTTATCTTAACGTAATATTCTGCTATAGTTTTTGTAATTGAATGTGCAATGATACTAAATTGAGATGATACAACGACTTTATTTTATTAATATCTCTTAATCTGAGCAAAAACTAAATGAAAAATTAGGACATAAAGGAAGGTATAAAATGTAACAAATTATGCACTTTCTTATTGCCTGTGATATTGAATCAGCAAGTTCTAGAAATAAATTTGCGAACTCTTCAATGAAAACACATCGATATTGAATCGTCACTTTGACAAAATGCAATAAGAAAATTTTATAACATGTAAAAGAAACTCTTGTAATTTCCCACTTGGGTAATTAAAATATTTGAAATGACTTATCCTTAATTTCTTTAAATAACTTACTTAAAGTTACTTTGCAATTGTTTGATGAAAATGGATGTTAAATCGGAAAATGATGACAGATAACTTTGCTTATGTAAAAATTTGTGAGAAATAGAAATTTCAACCATTTTGTATTTTTCTTAACGCTGCAAAAATATATGTGTTAAATTCTTATTTGTGTGTGATTTTCTTACTTCCTGCTGTAGATTAAGTGATTTAAAGCTGGGGAAATTTGTAAGGTAAATCATCATCAAATATTCTCAGCCATTTTTTTAAAATTATTTGAACATTTATATAAATTTAACCAAATAAATGAATTTAGTAAATTCTAGCAGAATATTATCATTAAAGTTATTAAGTTTTATAAAATTAGTTTCAATGGTTGAAATCGGACAGAAATTAATTCCATGTAATTTCTGAAAGAGCTTGTTTAAAATGTTTAGTAAAAATAATTTATACTTAAAGCTCAATAGAAAATGAAATCCTAAGTTTCTTTAAAATATATGAAGTAGTTTAATACAAATAATTCAAAATATAATTCCTGATCACATTTTTTAAATCCCCTGCATGAGTTATTTAAAAAAGGAACATTTAGAAAAATTCAATCGAGGCATTGTTTTGAATCTTATGGACTAGAAACACGTGTCCCTACCGAAATTCTGAGAGCTTCCAAATTTTTTTAAAAAGGAGAATACAATATCAATGTCGTCGACTCAATAAATAATTCCTGCAACATCAGTTACAAAACTTTGATTTAATCAAGTTTAGTACCATAACTTGCATGCAATGTTGCATTAATAAAAGTTAAATCTTTATATTAATTATAACGCTAGCTAATGATTTGATTAAAATATCATATATTTTAACTGTGATCGATATCCAATTAAAATACAATTTTAACTAAATAATTGGTTTCACAATGCTACCATTATATTAATACCATGAAATAATACTTGATATTGAGTTTTCATAAAATATTTCAAGTAGTTATTTATCAATAAAACGAAAATAATTTTTCTGTTTTATTTTTAATAGTATATGGAACGTTCTCTTGTTACATTCAGTATATCAAATGATTATTATAAACAATGAAACAAAATCTTTGTGTTGTACAAAATACTTAAATATTAGTTTGCAATTGTTTTACAGAAACAGAGAAGATAAATCGAAGATGGCTGTGTGACTGGTGATTTTATGTAACATATGGCGAAAGTATAGAAAGTTTAGTGATGTGTACTTTTCTTAACCTTGCAAGAATTTATGTACTAAGTTCTTATTCGGTTTTGAAACGAAATTTGGAATTTGAAAAGGAATTTTCATTATTTTCTGTATATTTATAAGCTTAAAATATAATAACAGAATGAGCAGAAATAAAAAAAATTGTTCATATCTAAAATTGGAGAATAAAATTTAAAATTTTTCAAATATATCAGTATTTTAGGTTTTTTTTTCTATCAATAACTGATGCTTTAATCTTTCATATAAAAATATTATAACCATTTTCTTAAAATGTTAATTCCTCGATATATGACCTGATTTAAAAAAAAAATTTAATACAAAATTATTTTAGCTTCAAAAATAGATTCAGTCTGTTATATGTTAACTTTCTCAATAATTATCCTAACTTACATAGCATTTTAATTTAAATTATGCTTAAATGCATATGTTTTACACATAGTTCTGTACTATACTTAATTCAGCAAACTGAAATATTTTGGATTAACACTTTTAATACTTAACAAAATTATTTAATCAAATCCCACACATTTGAATATAATTAAATACATTTTTTAAATTAAAAATTGAAAATATTTGTACAAATATGTCGCCATATCTGTTGACAGTAGTACGAGTTAGTTTATTTTATCGTTCATAAATCAGAAGAGGAACGCATAGGAATAATAAGAATTTTTTTTTCCGCCAAAAAATGAGAATTTTTTATGAGTGTAAGTGTATATCTAGAGACATGCGCTCTCCACGGTAAAACCACGCGCTCGGGTCAAGGCCTGTAGGGAAAGATGGTTTCGTTTTCTTTTTCTTCCCTTTTCTTGGCTCCTTCCCTCTCTAATATATTCACCTTTTTTATTTGTGTTTTTTATAAATATAAATCACGTTTCTTGTTTCTCCTCTCGAGCTCTTTTCCTAGTCTCTCTGGCGACTTCTGAATGCATTGCAGAGTTATTTATACATGACACTGATTCTTCAAGAGAGGCTTGTTGCTATGCAACTTCACTGGGACTCTCCAGTTCTCCAGAAAACCGCGCACGCCAACTATCAACTATTCAAATGAGAAAAAAGTTGGAGATAAATATGCTGAAATGAAAGAATATTTTCTTAACAAAATTGCATTATGGATACAAGTGTACAATATCGTTGACAAGAAAAGTTGGCACAAATTGTGCTAATTTGACACCAAACCGTCACCTATTTTTCTTTAGTGCTTGTTTAATGTGGGTATCAAAATAATTAATTTTTTAAAAAATGTTGAAAAAATGCTTTAGAACACACGGATTTAGAAGACCTCAGTTCACCTCATGGGTTTGATACAGTTACCGAATTTTTAAGACATTCATTCAGTGATTCATGAAGATATCCTAAACAGAGGGAAAATTCATATTTAATCAGATTTGGCTTGGACGTTTTTATTTCTAACAAATCGAAAGAAAATTGATTTGTCTTCCAATTTATTTGATGCATGAAGCTAGAAAAATAACAGCGTTAGAAACAAAATTGTTATTTTTTTTATAATTCCTTTAAACTGGCTTCTTCTCAATTTCACATTTGAAAACTGGTAAAAGCTTTAAAAGCTAGTTCTCAGTTGAGACCGAATCAATGTTCTTAAATTCCATTTGGAATGAATATTCGCTTTCCTTTCATCGGCAATTCCTGTGTAGTTAATCACATTTCAAATTTAACAAATGAAACAAATAATTTGAAGAATAATTACTTCTGAAGGATAAGACATGTTACTATTGGACCAATAAAGTTACCAATTTAAACAATAGAGTAAAGAGAAACATATATTTAATGATTAAATTATTCGAAAAATATTAAAGTTGCTATTTTTTTTACTTCTGCCAGTGTATGAGAGCTGAATGCCATGTTTGATGTTCAACTTTCTTAGAAGGATTTCGTTGAGGAAGTTACTTTCACTTTTGAATAGAGACAATGGGGGAAGGTCTATTGAGAGCTGTGAAAGGTCGAAAAGAACATTTTGATATTGAAAATAAAATAGAAATCAGAAACACGCTTCTCTCTTATGTACATTTCACGCATTATTGCTGAGTTAGTAACCGAATTGTTAGCACTTCAACCTTCGGTTCGTGAAGTTCGTTCACGAACAGTTCGTGAGTTCGATTCTCACCTTTGATTTGAATGTTTGTAGCTATTTGGAATCCACTATCAGCTGTAGATTCTGATTTCATCAGCAAAATACCAAAGGCTACCAATATTTTATACTATAATAGAGACAACTGTGATATTGCATTCCATTCATAGTAAATTCCAAAATATTCCCATTTTTGACTAGGAGTTGAAACAGAAAATGACTGACAATTGGTAACAAAAGTGTTTAAATTTGCTATGCATCGAAATTAAATCCTTAATGTTTTAATCTTGAATAATTTATTTTTATTCAATAAATATTTTTCATCCCTTCATGATTTCCATAAAAGAAAAAGAGTAATGTATTATTTTAGTTTTGTAAAAAGTTCTTATAAAAATAAGAATTTTATATCAATAGAAAATAATATACTTATTTCAGAAATGGAAAATATGTGATGATGCTATAACTATGGAATATTTCTATTTCACTTTATAAAAAATTTATGAAAATCAATTGAAAAATTTTATTTAGTTTAATTAAAATCATTTTAATGAATAGTTAATGCTGATAAAATTTTAAGTAACGCGTTTATTTGAAAATATAAGGATTTGTAAAATGTCTGCAATGAAAATGTACATGATTTACAAAATACAAGAGATCACCACACAAATAATAGGTAAATATTGGCATTTATGCTTTCAAAGTCATATGTATTGCTATATGTTTTGATCAAAAGACATAAAAATACGTGTTGCTATAGATTCTATAGCATGTGACAAATGAGAAAAATGAACACAAATGAATATAATATTAAAAATCTTTCAGAATCAAAACTTTCATTTTATTTTGGAATAAAAATAAAATCCCTATAGATTTCTTAAATGCAAAAAAGAAAATGGCACTTTAAAAAAAAACTCATGAAAAATAAATATCGTTATTTTTTTATGTAGATCGTATGGGGAAGTAGAAAAAAATGGGAGGACCATTATGGTGTACAATCCTTCTTTACACATGGTGATTTACTGGCAATTTTAAAATGCTGTATTCCTCCGTTCATGAAGCGAGCAAAGTTCCGGAAAAGTTTAGATTGTTGCAAAAGTAATTTTACAATAATTTCAAACCAATGTGTTAACGAAGGTTTAAATTAATTCTAATTATCACAAAAGCTACATTCAAAATTTCGAAATGAATCACAGCCTATTTTGCCGAACGCTTAATAAAAAAGTTCCACTCCATTCGAAACAGCCCTTTTCTGTTCGACAAAGCCTCGGTGGATGCAAAGATTGATTCATAAATATTATAAATTTATGGTAAATCTTCCTTAATCCGGATCCTATTCAAACGGATTTCATTTCATCCGAGCTATATTGTATAAATATATATTGTAAAAATATTGTATAAATATATATAGAGTTGTGGTTAGATACAGATCCAGGCCGTCATAATTTAACTGAGAGGAGATGGTTAAAAGTGGATAAAGACGATAAAAGGGAATAAAGACGATAACGACTGAATAGAAGACAACACAATACTAAAACTTAAGGAGATTAAATTTTGTGATAAAATATTAGGTCTACCGGAAAGTTCTGTCCGTTTTAGAATGAAACAAAGGAATACATTTTTTCATACTTTGGATAAACTTTATTGAATAAAATAATTGCCATCATTATTTATGACTTCTTGCCAGCGTGATGGCAATTTGTATATTCCATTTTTAAAAAATGTCTTATCTCTAGAGGCCAAAAATTGAACCAGTGCTTGTCTGATATCTTCTTCGTTCTCGAATTGTTTGCCCTGCAAGAAATTTTGTAAGGACAGAAACAAGTGATAATCAGATGGTGCTAGGTCCGGGGAGTATGGTGGATGCGACAGAATTTTCCTGCCTAGCTCTGCGACTTTCGGACGAGTCCCCAAAGCAGCATGTGGCTCATCGTCATGAAGCAGTATGATGTCCTTCCTATTGAACATCGCCGGCCTCTTTTCTTGGAGTGCTGTATTTAAATTATCCAATTGCTGACAGTACCTCTCCGAATTTAGCCTTTCATTTGGTTTCAACAGTTCAAAATGTTTTGGTCCTCGAATGTCCCACCCTATACACAACATTCTTTTGTTCAGGCTCCACTTTGGTTTAGAGGTAGAGGGGGCAGGTTTTCCGGGTTCACAATATGCCCTTTTTCTTATGATGTTTTCATAGGTAATCCACTTTTCATCCCCAATTATGATCCGGTCCAAGAAGGGTTCGATTTTGTTGCGTGCAAGCAGAGATGTGCATATGATGATTCGATCATTCAAATTCTTCTCACTTAACTTGTGTGGCAGCCATCTCGAATACTTCCACACAAACCCTAGTTTCCGAATAGGGTCGGAAATGGTTTGTTGAGCTGAATACTTGTTGAAACTGATTGTAACCGGAGCGGACAGAACTTTCCGGTAGACCTAATATGTTAAAGACAACAGCAATGAAGGTTTATCTGGATGTTCCGAAAACTTTGAGCCTTCTCCGCCAGTTAATTGTTCAAGAAATGTCCACAAAAGGGCACAAATGCCGTATAATCCAGGATGCCAAATTCTGAGTTATGTGATTTTTTTAGCGGATTTTATTATGTATCTGATAACCAGGCTTTTATTATGTCATAGATATGGAGACCTATAAGAATTATGCCAAAAATTTCATTTTGGCAACCACGCATCGGCATATTCACGTCATCGCGTAAATCATAATACGTCAATTTGACATTTCTTCTTCGCCAAAAAAATTCTGAATTTGGCATTCTGGATTATACGGCATCTGTGCCCACTAAAGTAAGTCAACAATAGATGAGTAGTTTCTTCCCACCATGAGCATGTCAGGCGTAGTTAGTGAAGGAGCATCAAGTTATGTATATGGATACTATACTTAATTTCTTCTTATGGTTTTATATTTTATTCTCTCGAATTACAAATGTAAATTTTACGGAGTACAGTAGTTTGCTTATGTACCTTGGCTCAATTTATATGAATAATTTTGTTTAATCCATACTTTCATTAATTTGGACGACCCGGATGCCCTATTAGTCAGGATTAAGAAAGCTCTATTGTATTGATATTTGCATTAATCATACACATTATTTAATTATAATCCCAATTCTTAATATAGGTGGACATACAAAATAAGTATTTCATGTACCCAGATAAGCCAAGAAGTGGCAAACAATAGCAGCCTTCATCACTGAATAACATGAATAATTCTTCTTCAATTGCAGGGGAATCATCAATTATGTTGGATAGAAGAAGGCATCATCCATCAGAAGAGACATCTGATCTCTCTCGAGATAAGTCCAAGTTGACTTTGGATATTGATTTACAAGATCCTCAGGAAATAAAGCATTCAATGCTACCATTCAGTGCTGCTGAAATATCGTGCATGGAACTGTGACAATCAGAAATATCTTCAGGCGAACATACTGACCGCGATAAAAATTTAAAGTATCACCATGTTGGCTATCCTGAAATCAAGTTTATAAACAGGTTTCTGATTCGGCAACATTTATAGAGAACTTGGCAGAGAATTGAGATATGTGCTTCTTAATATCTAGGATACCACAATTTGTTCCAAAATTTATTGAATCACGTTTCTATGCATAGTAAATTTTTGTATTACAAATGAATGTATGTATAGTGTTAAAAATACTGCATTTAATGTAATTTAGAAATAACCCCTCACACGAATTTGACTCTTTCTCATCGTAATCCCAATCACTGCTCTGTCTTCAGAAGTGAATTGATTGCAATAGACCTGGGACTAGAAGCTATTCTTTCTGAAGAGGATTATGGTGACCTATGGATCTTGTCTGACAGCCGTAGTTCTCTCCACCATCTTAGTAATTGGCTTCTTGTAGGCGACAGGATCAGCAACTCTATCCTGCTTAAATTAAAACTCATTTCACTTAATCACGATGTTCACTTGCAATGGATACCTTCACATGTGAATCTCCACGGGAATGAAATGGCCGATAATCTTGCTAAGGAGGGTTGCAGGATTTCAAATACTCCCTCTTCCACACTTACTTTTCTGGAGTTATATACTTCCGGGAAAAATCAAAAATCTCGGAGGAGTGGAAAACACCCCCACCCATAATTGGTACAAGGGATCAAAACCGGGTTTGTCCCTTGACTGACAGACGTACCCGGACTGTTCTCTCAAGACTTGCTAGCGGTCATATTAAGTGCCTCACTTTCAACGAGGGCAGGAAAACTTTCGTCACCTGCACCAAGTGCCAACATCATCAGGCTTCTCCTGAGCATCTTTTGGATTGCATGGGTCTCTCTAGGGAGAATCTCTTTAGCAATCCTCTTTTAGTCTTCGACTTCCTTACAGTCAACGAACTCGTGGATCTAGTCTGACTCCGTCAGACATGGAGGATAAGCAACAACAACAACAGAAATAACATAAACTCAAATTACAAGTAAAAAAAAACCTGTACTATTTATTTCAGTTAATTCCAAAAGCAATTTTTGCAATATGAAGAATTAAAATCAAATTATGTGCGTAATATTGAACTTAGGAATGTTTGGACTGTTCAGGATTTTTCTTTTGTAGAAGATAAAAAGACTAACACCTATCAGGTAATAGCATTCTTAGCACAAAATGCTTAAAATAAGAATATATCGAAAGAGAGAAAACATTTTTTTAAATTATTCGATTAATAAATTCATAAAGGCAATACAACATGCACTCCTATAAAACTACAAACCTTAATTTCACTTTAAAGGATTTCTATATATGGGATATTCATTTCTAATTTAAAGTATCTGAAAATATTAGTATATTAAGGAAAGTGGGTAAAAGTTTTCAAAATGCTAATAGCGCCATTTTTTTTCAAATTTCATCAAATAAAGCAATTACAGCATATTTAGATACATCACTACATATAAGTTGAAGTGGGCTAGAAAGTCCACATCATTTAGCGACCCTTTCACTATTGGCCTGAAAGACTTTTATTAACATTCGATTTCTGGGTTTGAAATCACTAGATCAAAGACCTTGTTAATGATGTAATGATTTCGACGGTCGCGAGATGGCTCTGGGGAGGCAGCAAAAACAAGTTTTAAAAACAGAAGAGAAAAAGAAGAGCTGATCGGTTGGAGGCAAAAAAAGGAAGAACGAGACTGTTAAGAATGTTAGTGTGTGTTTTCGCTTATAAAATGTTTCTGAAATTTATCATTGTGTCCTGCGCAATCACAGAAGACAATAAATATTTGGTTGCTAAAATGATAAGCGATAAATTCGTGCCACAAATTTAATTTGGCGTCATAACAATGGATGATATTGAATAAAATGGCGTTGCGTTATTTGATCGATTTTGGCTGGTCAGTAGGATTATTTTTTCCATCAGCATTACAAGGGAAAGATTTGATGTTGTCTTACACGAGGTGCCATCTTGGCGTGAAAGAGAATGGATGGTGCACTAATTTACTTCTCTATCCCAGAGTACATTGCAGTTATTGGAAGTAGCCGGTTGAGAGTATTAGTTTAGAAGCAGGAATCAAACAGAAGACCCCTTAATACTTGGCCTGCCAATCGCATAGGTATCAATTTCTTTTAATGGACGTTCCGACCACAACCTACTCAGCAGCCGTCCTTAATTAAAACGATAAATCTTCGGTTAAGTTGGGATTCGAATCCATTACCTTCCGATAGTGAGAAAGATGCCCTGACCAGCCAGACCTCCGCCAAGAAAATCTAGGGTCCTCAGTTTTAATTATAATGTTGCCAATTTGAGTTTTTGTTGCTTTTCGGATTTTTTTCATTTTTTGTTGCCGTTTCATCATTGTTTTTTTTTATATAATATGGTTTTGTGTATGGTTACGTCATCTATATGGTTTTTTTAAGTGGCAAGAGTGCTTAAATTTTTTATACAGCGTTTCAATTCTACAGCTTTGGGAAATTTCCCCCTTCCAAAAATAGACGATGAAAAGAAGTCGTAAAGTCGCCAATTAGCGAGATATATCCTACTATTTCCCAAAATGGCATTACATAAACATATAATCCGAATCTTAATCTCTCCAAATTTATCACGTTATGGATATTATAGGTCTAACCCAAATATTTATTAATAATGAATAACGAAGTGATGTATGAAACATACAACTTATACTTTTCGTAAGCATTTTTACCAAGATGAGTGCCTAAATGTATTTTCTTTCATTTTTTAACCATAAAGTGATTATTTTTTCCGTTCTAGTTGAGCTCATGACTACTCCACTTTATTGCAATTTTCATTGGTTTAAAATATTCATGACGTCAAATAACATTTCATCTATGTCGCTCATAATTAATTATGGCATCACATTGAGAGGGCGTCGTAAATCGGACTTGTCGACGAATTCGCTGCCTGCCTTCAAATAACACTCTTCCAGCAGCAAGTAAACAAGCCGTTTTCAATTGATTCAAGTCATTAACGCATTGGTAATGGAACAACAAATGGAAAAGACAAGGCAAAAGTTAAAATCGGCAAGTTCGCAGATGCCGTGTAATCCAGGATGACAAATTCTGATTTTTTTTTAGGTTTAAAGAAATGTTGCCAAGATGACGTATTGTGACGTGAGCGATTACTTTTATACTAGTGTTGTTAAAATAGAATTTTCTGCTTAGTTGTTATAGGTCTCTATATCAATGACGCAATAAAATCCAGGTTGTCCAGGTTGCCAAATTCATAAGAAAATCAGCCAAAAAGAATTACCAAACTCAGAATTTGGCATCCTGGACTATATGGCATCTGTGCCTCGGCAAGGATGATTTAAATTTCTAAAAATTTTGTTAATAAATAGAATTTTAAGTTAATAATTGCAATATTTGTTAGCAGTTTCTTTTAAATCTTAAGACTAATGCCCTGCTTAATCCAACATTAAAAAGTTTCTAACTTTTTAAGAACTTGTTTAGTTTTCCTATTTGAGAGAATATATTTGATTTATTTAATCTTTGAGAATTCATCATCTAATATATTTAGTTTGAATTATTTGTATTAAATTAAACTCGATGGAACATTTAGCTCTATGATGCCGCAAATATTTAACCTTATAAAAAATCTATAATTAGCACGAAAACATTTATTTCTTTAAGAAATTATTCAGAGTTTCATCATTTTTACACACCTAATTTCAAACATTTGCACGTGACAGGTTTCATTATAAATTCATTGTGCACGCATCACGTTTCATGAATCAAAATAATAACAGAAGATTTTCAGTAATGTGGACCTATTGTTCTTGTGGTATAAGTATGATATATCCTCCCCAAGAGATCTTTAGCCAAATCTGGCTCATTTGTTTAAATTAGAGTGATTCCGGTTTTCCCCCTTTAGTGTTATCAATTTGAGTTTGTGTTGTTTTTCGGATTTTTTTTTATTTGCAAGTTTGGTTTTTATTTTTTCTTTTGTTTTACGTCATTTTGCGTCATATATATGATTTCTATAAGTGGATTTTGGGAAATTTCTTATTCCAAAAACATGATTTCAACTTGGCGACAGTAAAAGGAGCAAACGCCGCTAATTAGGGGTATACATCCTACAAGCTCCGTTCTGACTAACAAAATCAGAAAAATTCAAAAAGATATCAGACACTACTGAGGAAAGAAATACAAATTGTGGCCATTGGTTTACTACAGAAATTCGCTTTTGGTAGCACATGATATGGTGAAAACAAGTAATTGCTTTTCGATATCAACATACATCCCTGACGTGAATTGACTTGAATCTAAGTAAATAAAAACCTCCTTTATTTGATGATTTGTATCCCTAAATGATGACAGTATTCGTAGATTGCGTCTTCTTCCTAGATACAATTATCTTACTTCGCTTGGGGATGAATTTTACTGTGGTTTCCAAAACATTTTAAGCATCTAAACTCCTTCGTCGAATAAACCAACGTAAACATAAACTGCTCCTACTTACGGTGATAAATTTAACAACGTTTGTAATAAAACGTTACTTGATTTGTTCGCCATTGTGCTATCTTTTTTACCCGCAGGTTTTTACTCAAACAATTTTTGAGTTGAATTGAACCATTGAAACAGGCAAGACCAAAGTGAGAAGAGGCTGAATTAAAGAAACGCTAATAAGAATGCCAATTATAATTTGTATAATGTCATTATAATAAAACGGTCCAACTAAAATTTTTTATTGATTTGATTATGAATTTAATAAAATAACAAAAATCCATTTCTTAATTCGACCCAAACACAGGCTCAATACAATTCTGCAAATAATCTTTTCAACCAAGAATTCGACTCCAAATATCTAGAATGAAATAAAAAAAACTTGTAAAAGATTTCTATTTAAATGAATAGTCTCGTATTTTATCATCAAAATATTATGGTAATTGCTAGTTTCGATGGAAAGTTCATGCAATAGCAAGAATGATAGATTTTTTACAATCCTTCGTAAAAATTGAATTTAAGATGTGCGTTCATCAAGTTTTTAAGTGGATGAAAATTTTTTATAAAGTGTTTAACATCTTTTTCAATTCAGCTGATAGGGAGTTTCGTTTATAAACAGCAATATTTTAAAATTTATTTTCAACATTTGTTGAATATTTGCATTGAATTTCATTGTGTACTAATAATTATCAATTGTGAATGTCTTTCAACTGATTTATCTAACAGCACTTTTCAAGCATTTCTGTCATTTTAATACTTTTCCTTCATCATAGCAATTTAATTTTTCTAGCATTAGAAATATTATTGGTTGATTCCAAGTGATTTAATTCTTATCCCACAGCATATTTTTTTGACGTATGCTTTAGAGATGTGGACTTTGATAGGAAAGAATTGTGGGTGCTTTTGAACGCGGTTCTTGAAAAGTGTTTTTCGTAAAATTCAGAAAAGTTTCATCTAGCATAGAAGACACAATATTAAAGGATACCAAATATCTAAAGAGTATTTACACTAAAACAAATGGGTTAGGCATGTTATACGTATGAATAACAATTTTATTTAAAAAATCTTTTATGACTCATGGAAAAAATTCCATATTAAAAATGTATTAAAAGCAAATTAAAAAATATTTTATGCTAGACGAAATGACACAAGAAATTAAGTAAAACCTAAATTTTCATGCATAAAAGAAAGAGGTCATACTGTCACCAAAATTAAGATCTGGAGGAGCAAGCTAGTCGAATTGGCTGCAAATGTCTAATTCAGAAAAGTTTCAAAAGAAGAACATTCTATGTAAAAAGTTTTTTATTTTAACATTAAAACTAATGGGGGGGATTAACTGAAAATCTTCAGAAGATAAATTTGTTTCTAACAACTGCTATGACGATTCTTCACTTCACAAAACAAGTTTTTGCTCAGTACAATATTTTTCAAAAAATTGAAAAATTAGTAAATAGGTTATTTAAAAAAATATCAGGAAATGTTAATTGTTTGTTTGTTTGTCGCTCAACGGTCATTTTTTGCTCACGAGGGCTAATGAGACCGGGACCTACGGCAGGAAATGTTAAGAGAGAATCCGATGTTTTGCTTCCTCTTAACATGTGTGCATAAATGACAGAGTGCAAAGAATAATATGTCTTCAATCTTGAAGCGAGCGAAGTTCCAGAACAGAGATCTCGAAATAAAAAATTTTACAATGAATTCAAATCCAAGTGTGAATTTCTTTTTAAATTAATTACAAATATCTCTCTCTATCAGAAATTCGAAACGAGACAGTTTGTGCCTTTTGTCAGCCATAGACCGAAATTCTGATTAAACTTTTCTTTGTTATTATAAGACACGCGTACAAGCAGAGTAAGGAATATATTCAACATAAAAAAGGTTTTGAAAATGCTCAAGTAAGAAGTGTGGAAGACATTATGCGTAACAGTTGTCAACACTGAAACTCTACAATGGCAGGGCTCGTGAGATTTTTTTTTTTCCTGCGCGGCGGCGTAGACTGCAGACGCAAGAGAGTTGACCTTGAAGGAAACTTCCTCCATAACGTGAGCTCAGATTGAAGTCCGAGTTACAGCACCAGACACTCGCCACACAAGCATACATGCATGCGTTGCATAACTACCTCTACCTTAAGTAGCTGCAGGACCGACGCGCCTTTTTTTTCCTCTCGCTCCTTCCGGATGGAAAGAAAGGGTTAGAAAGCGATGCTCACAATCTCCCACGGTCCGAGCATCTTCTGTCTGGTGCGGGGGGAAAGAAGGGGGAAGGGGGAGCAGAGTCGAATAGTTAAGCCTCTGCTGCGAAAGTCATTCTTAGCCATAATTATTATCGACGATGAAAGGACATAGAATCGTCCCAAATATTTAGCATTTCTTTTCGATTGAAATTTTTTTCCTCTTTTTTTTTTTCTTTTCTTTTTTTTTCTTCATGTCCATGGCAAGCATTCTTGAGGATTTGGAATTAGGTCATATCTGGTATTGTCACGTGCTTAACCTTCACAACAGAGGTGTGCGGGGGGATAGTGGCAAGGGGTGAGACGACCCAAGACGAGCATCCCCCCCTCCCCATCGATGGGTGGATGGAAGGCCTTTATGGAATGCCTTGGCAACAGAATTTCAGCAGATGGTTGATCAGGAACATGTGTTGGAAGGATTGGTGTTTGGGAAAGGTGTCAACAACAACGTAGATTCTGTGTCTAAAGGGGTATCTATGCTTGGTTGGGTGAGTACAATGGTATACATATAGTTTTTTTTTTTTTTTTTTTTTTTTTAAAATTCATACGTTTTAAAGTATTTGTTCGCGAATCACTTTCGCATTTTGAAACTGGTCCAAGTTCAAACTTTATTCAAGTTTATGTTTATTTACTTTTTGTATTTAAATATTTTCATTAATATTTAATAAAATGTGTATGATAATTATTTAAAGAATTCATTTTAATTCATTTATTAAAAAATATGAAGAAAAATTAGTAATAAGCAAGTAAAATAATTGTTCGCTTGAGTTATAAATATAGAGAAATGTTTATCAGATAAATATCATATCTGATTTAAAAAAAAAAAAAAAATCAGAATGTATGTGCCAAAAGCGATTTCCCTTGAAACTTAATTAAAAATTGTGTTAATCCTCTTAGATTTCAAAACTGTAACTGAATTATTATAAAATAATCATTTATAAAATAAAAATGATTTAATGCTTAAAACAAATGAAGGAATTTCTTTTCTTATTTTGTATTGTACTTAACAATCTTGTAGAAAATGTATATTTTGAATAGTTTTAATTTGTGACTGCTATCGTTAATGAATGTTTTGAACATGAATTAATTAAAAAGCGATTAATAAACAAAGTATTGCTGGAATAATTTTTTGAGACATTTGTACAAAACTGTACTTATAGAAATTTACAAAACTTTGTACAAACTTTTTACTATTTTTGCTGTAATATAAAGAATTACAATTTTTGAAGCTAAGCTGTAATTTTCAAAAATAGCCAAACATATTTAATATTTTTTCAAGATATTTTCTTAGTAAATAAGGTTTAATCAAATTATGATTTATTTAATAAAATCTAAATGATACTAAGTAATAGATTTTGTTTGCTAAAACATTTTTTTTCTTTTTTGTGAAATCTCTTTATATTTCTTACATATTCAGAAGGAAAAAAACTATTAAATTTTTTAGATAATTCAATATTACAAAATTAAATATTATATAATTCATATATTAACATTTTTACATAATATTTGTTTATGTAATTCTTTAAATAATCACATTATGTTTATTATGGTTCCTCTAAATAAATTTTGCAGCTGTCAATTCAATAATGAGATTGATTTACCATTGAAATATTCAAAATAGCATTTGTTATTGTTAAAAATGTCTAAAATCTGTATAAATATGCACATTAGTATAAACTGTAATTATTATTGCAAAGTTTTTAAATTACTATTATTTGCAAAAATCATGAATATTGAAAAATTAAATTTATGACTTCTATTTTGCAATTCAAGGAATGAAAGAAAATTTTCCTTGTATTGTTCGGAACGATTATTTGTTATTTCTTGTTTTGAGGATGTTCCAAATTTATTTACATGTTTTTCATGTATTAAATATATATAAAAAAATGGTATCTGGTATTTCTACTCTTTTTCATTATGCCGTGCACAAATTGCTGTTTGACATGATTGTATTATGTCTTACAATTTCGTAAAATATCACACTATTATTTTCGCGTATCGATTTGAATATCAAGCGTAAAATATGTTAATCAAAATTTTAAAAAAAATTAAGGTTTTAAAATGTGTATTTGATTTAATGATTAAATTTCATTGAAATTCCTAAAAACGTAAAATCCATTTGAAAACATTTTCAAGTCGCACACACACATGTGATTGATGCTTTCAAGTCTGAAGAGTAACAGCAACAACTGGACTTCCTTCCGAATACCATACGACTCTGTAATCCTTTTAAAATCATACATATTACACACAATTGAAGTACTTTTTCTGTATTTACTATCAACTTTGTATAGCCTACTTTGGTGTGGAAGAACTCTAAACTGTACCTTTGGTTAACAAGCAAAGTTCTTTTGGTACTTCAGACAGACAATACTAATAAATGAATTATGAGCACATATTTTCTGAATCCTCTAATATATCATATATATATATATATATATATATATATATATATATATATATATATATATATATATATATATATATATATATATATATATATATATATATATACACAGGTAACCCTCCTATAACACGGTAGTTAGGTTCTTAGAAAATGCCGTGTTGTGTGAAATCGTGTTGTATGAGACCCAGAACTAGTACAAAAAGGGGGTTACGTTCCAAAAACTTATTAAAAACAAATATATTTTTTAATTCGACATAAACAACTTAATTTTTATTAAATAATAAATGTATATCCAACACAAAGTAAGAAAAAATATTTTAATCTAACGCAACCCTAATTTAATGAATTTATTCGTCGTCACTGCTCAGTACAATCAACCGAGAACGTTTTTTGGGTGGAACGATATCGCCTTCACTTTCAGAACTTTTTTCTCTATTTAAAGTTTTTGTATGTTTTCCCCTCTTAAAAAAATCTGTAATCGAACTTTGCTGACTAGTTCTTACTAGGTCATTGTAAATTTCGCGGTATGGAGTTAAACAGTTTTGCAGCTCCCTTTTGAATTTTCGACTTCTTTCCGTGGAAGGGTCTGTTTTCAAGAAAAATGACTCGAGATTTTCCGCTAAGCATAGGCCTTCTTGTAATTCTTTTAATGTTAAATTCTTAACTGCACAATCTTCATCAGAGCTAGCGTCCTCAAAATCTATTTGATTTGCATCCAGGGATGCCGCCGACCGATAACAAGCTCTAACATTGGAACAAAACCGTGTTATAGGATGACGTGTTGTAGAAATTTTCCCGCAATTTACGAATCGTGTTATAGCGAAACCGTGTTATAGGAGGGTTACCTATATAATCTAATTCGTTGCCCACGAATCTTAGGACAGAAGATGTGATATGTAAAGCAACTTCTTTAACAATATTTTTATTAAAAATGAATATTTCTTATTATTTTACTATTTTCCATAAAAACTAAAGGTCTGCGGCTCCTTTCTCGAGTGTCAACATGCCCGGCGAATGGTGCCCTTCTAAAATCATTTCAACATTTATTTTTACGATTTCCACTGCCATAAATTTTAAATAATTTTTCCCCTTTTATAATCTTATGAAACCATAATACAATCATTATTTAACTGAATTTCAGTTCATAATTTCAATATTTTGTCTCTCTTATCTTTATTCTTGAATTATTTTTAATTTTTTTTAATTTACCTGTAAAATAAAATAAAAAAATTAGCAATAAAAATATCGAAATTTTTTAAAAAAAAAAATTCAAATGGAATTTTAGTATGTCTTATATTTGAGGGTATTACACATATTCTTACAAACAATAGATTTTTGAAGCAAGTATCTTATTAAAATTTCAAAACATTTATTAATTTTTGAATATTTATTTTAATGAATATTTATTAATACTGAGCATCATTTTATGTTCATAAATTGATTTTCTTTCTCCTTTTGATTGCTAGATTCATTTGATTCTCAGATGTGTTATCTTACTTTTCTTACATTTCGACTTACTTTTTCGAAACAACAGATTATGTGGATTTCATTTTTTGTTGCAATTAAATATGATTTCTAAAAGGAAATGATTTACTGGTTTTGGAATATGTATATATATATATATATATATATATATATATATATATATATATATATATATATATATATATATATATATATATATATATATATATATATATATATATATATATATATAATATGTATAAGGAACAACAAATTATGTAATCAGTATTCATTTAATTATATTGTAAAGTTTATTTTTTTTTAATTTTTGGTCTTGTTAACATTAAAAATATTTTTACCTGAAATATTTGAATGCATCTACTATTTGCAGCCACCTGGTTAAAATGCGTAACATCTATCAACTCATAAGAAATTCATGTGAACAACAATAATAAATAGTTGAAAGATTCAATGGAATTTTAAAATAGTTTAAAAAGAGAGTCCTTAAAATGTTTGAATAAATGGGAAGAAAATCTGAATATTTGAAAAAATATAACGTCTATAAATAAATACGAATCCAAGTTCTTCGTCATAAAAAATCAGCTTCAACTTCATGCTAGTTGCGGCTTTTGAGAATATTTTAATTAAAAATTGCTTGCTGTTTAAATTTAAAAAAATATTTTAGCCTATCCAATGTATGATAATATTTTTATTAGCATTTGCAGAAAACGTGGACATTTTTTTAAGTAAGAAATAATAATTTTGTGTCATCTGAGAAAAACGCCATATTAGAGAAGATTCAAAAGAAGAGTAACCATAGAAATAATTTGGCAGTAGTTATCCATAACATACACTAAAATGTATCGATGTTTTACACAAAATCAACTTAAATTAACTGTTAGAATTCTTTAAATTCCCAAAATAATATTTACGTGTTTTATTTCATCGCATTTACTAATAATCGAAAATACAAATCAAACCATGATTTAACATTAAAGCATATTATTTGATAATGAATTTATTGGACATATTGCCTATTATTTATTTCGTTCTTTATTATTATCTGTTTGAAGTTAAGACACGAAATTTGAAAGAATTTTTGTGAAGAACATTATAGTTTTTGGAATGATGAATCTCTACATGAAATGCCAAAACAGAGATGTGCTTCTACAGCATAAATATATTTAAGATGTAAATATATATTAAATATATAAATCTATTCGTCATCAAAAATTCACAGTATAAATTTTAAAGAACAGATTTATATTCAAAATACAGTAAGCAGTTTGGCGTTTTTACATTTTTTACAATTTTTTACAATATTGTGAATAATTTTTGTACGAATATTTAAGACTTTTGATTGATACATAAGATTTATATTATTAAAAATAAAAGCAATCACATTTATTTCTGTTAGTTTAATTCATCTCAAAATTTTTCCAGAATTTTTTTTTCTTTTAGAGGTTGATCTTAAGAATTTATTTTTCAATTTGATAAAATATTTTATTTCTTCCATAATCATTTATAGCAGTTATATTTTAAATCGCTTCTTATTCAATATTTTTAAAGACATTTGGTAAAACTTCCTTTGTTCTTAAAGCGTAACAAATGTTATTCGTACCATTGATTCGAATTGTTTATTTGCAGTTAATTCTATACAGTTGCAATTTTTTGTAATTAAAGAAGAGTTAATTATTTAAAATAAGCGATAAATATATTTTCTATACCCACAGCAGTACGCTTATAGCAATAATAGTGTTGAATCATGAGAAATTAAGAAGAAAACAAATTTTGTCTTAGTTTTTAAATGTTTTATGATTAGATGCTGTAATAGTTTATACACGAAAAATAGTTTATTAATAAATAAAAATGTGTAATGGGGAATCCACGTAACATTCTGTTGTACGTACATTTTAATACACTGTAAAATGCAGTGAAATCTTTGTCAGAATAATTAATCTTTTGAAAAATTTGTTTTTCTAAGAGAAAAAAGGACTATTGGGCTTTTTTTTTTGAAACTATTTTTCTTTCAGTAAAACAGGATTGAGTATTTTCTTTGGCCGAGGAAGAAAGGGATTATTATTAGATACTTAAAAATCTGTACTTTGTTTATTATTTTCAAGAAGCTTTTGAAGTTTAGTATCTATAAAATAAGGAAGCTTATTTAAATTTGTTTTTGTAAATTATTCATATCTGTTATTTTAACTTAACAATCGATTTAGGAAACCTTTTATTATTTTTTTTAAAGATGTAAGATATGTTTATAAACTATTAAATGTATTATTATCAGATTGTTCTTAATACTTTTTTGATATATAGCTTAAAAAATTTTATTTTAATAAACGTTTTTTAAAAGTATGAAAATAAATTCAATATTTGCAAAGAAAAAATATTATACAATATAAACTATTATACAGAAATTTCACTTTCAAAATATTTTTTTATTTGAAAATTTATTTCAATAGAAATAAAACAGACTCGGTAAACAATTTACCCCTCAGTAAATCAAGCAGTAAATTTTAACTTCTGACTCAGAATTACTGTCTATTTCTCGTCTTTTAAACAGGGAAACAAAACCAAGAAACGCCCACTTTCATTTCATTTTCCAGATAAGTAAATTCGATTTAAAAAAATGAAGAGAAAAGAAAAGATAAGATATTCCTTGACCTTGACTCTAGAGTTTCAAATAAGTCAGTGGCCTTTTCGTCTTATGTTCAACTCTAAAAGACTAGTTTTGTAATTTGAAAGCGTGTCTTTTTTTTTCATTTTATCTTGTGTTACCTTCGCCTCTGTTAAATCTTAGACAGAAATTTTATTCCAGTTGTCTAATCAATTTTAGTCGAATTTATCCTCTTCAAATAGTTGTTTGCAATCAGTTCTTCGTTCACTTGGTCAAGTGTTTGCATTATTTTTGAATCGATTGTGTGATTCAGTATTTTCTACTTTTCTTTGAACAGAGCATACGTCCTATTGTTGCAGCCTGTAGCAATATAAACCAACAAATGTTATCATTTATCTTTTTCGTAGAATCTGCAATTTAAAACATGTAAAAATTAAATTCTTCATTTATTAAATTTTTGAAAGCAAATTTCTTAGCAAGAGGGGAAGTAATTACTTAGTTAATTATAACTTAAATCAAAATTTATACATGTTTAATGTAGAAGAGTAAAAAATCAATGTTTAACGTAAAATAAATGAAAATACTAATTAATACTGTACAATATTTAATAAAAAAATTTTTCTCAATATTTTCTAGCTTTCTCGTATATTTTCACATATAATAATACAAAAATATCAGATATAAATTAATCATTTCTAATAAATAATTAATAAAACTAAGGATTGAAAGTTAAACAAAACAAATATATCAATGTTTAATATTTTCTTGTTTAAGATACTTTACTTACAATTTTTAAATAAATTAATTAATTACTGAATTCCTGTATTTAATAATTATTAAAATTAATATAATAAATTGAGTAAATTAAATTATGAAAAAAATTTGAATCTGTTTATTTTATGAATGTGTTTCTTGTGATTTTTTGGCGTGTTAATGTTTTATTTATTTATTCTTCTTGTCGTAAATATATATAATGTAGTAATTGCATACATATTGAAGAGATAATGTAGTTTTCTTTATTACTTAAAGAAATTTAAATTTGAAAGTAATAAGAATAATTCTTCTTAGTTAATAATTATAGTTTCTCAGAAGTAGTTAGTTACGTGTTCAAACGGAAAAATAATATTAAATGTTCTAAAGAAGTTTTCAAGTTTTTGATAAACTTTAGAGTAAATTTAAAAGCAAAAATAAAAAAACAAAGATAGAAGTTGAACAATCATCATATGTACGACGTTATTAAATAAAGGTAAGTTTCTTAAAAAATGTCGGACATCTTGAGCTGTTTTTGAAATACAAGTATCCGTTTAAAGAAATTGACAACTTGTGCCGCCATCTATTATCAGTAGAGGAAAAAATTAAAATTTTTCATTTCTTTTTTTTCAAGTAACTATATTATTGACACCGTGTATTCCTTTATATATTCTATATAAATTTTGATTTTAAGATACGCCAGGGAGCTATTATGTGTAAATAAGCACTTTAACTAGCGTGATCGTAAGAATTGATTAATAATTTGTATAATTTCCCTTCCTTTATTTAGGTTCGTATTTTTTAACCATTTAAATTAATCTAAGTAGATTAATAATATTTTACTTTTTGATGCACACAACTTTATTGTAAATTTGAAATTTTCATTTCGTAATTTTATTTGAAATTTAAATGCTTGGTGTTTTTATTTTTTGATAATAATAACATTTCTCAGAAAAATAGTTACATATTCTTCTAAGCTTTGTTTCTCTTGTCCATATATTTCATTAAATTAATTTTTATTAAAGTATAATAAATTATAAAACTTAATTTATTATACTTTAATATTTATAAAGTTTAATAGATTAAAATATAAAGTTTAATAGATTAAAATAATTTAATTGGCTGTGGATCAATTATTTTATAGTATTTTTCATTACTAAATTATATTCCTCTTGTATCAGATTTTATTTTAAAATCATATTTGTAACTTTTAAAAATGTGGTCTGTATTTCAAATTATGGTTTCATAAAAAAATTAATAACAAGTAAAAGGTAACACAGTGACACATTTATAAATCAAATTTTGATTGACACATTTTTAATTAAAAACTACAATTGGCATGATTTTAATAAAAATCTGTGATTCATATTTTTTTACAATATATTAATATATCTTAAGTCGAATTGTAATAATAATATTTTTAATTTTTGAAAAAATTAAGTCTTGATATTTTTTACAAAATAAATATGTATAAGTAAAATTCTATTCCTTGTAAAATAAAATGTTTTAATTTAAAAAGAGGGGTGGTATAGGAGGAATATTTATACAAAATTCTCCAATTTTATTAATATTTTCATTTTATTGCTAATCTTAAATTTTTCATTCAATAAGTAAAAACCATAATCTCTGCAGTATACATTACATTTATACATTATTTGAGAAAATATGGTGCTTTATTTACCCCATAACAACTAATTTTCCTTTAATAGCCGAACATTTTTTATTCATATAAAACTTTAATGAGATTTAATTTTGGTATTCTGAATATATATTTATACATTCATTTACATAAGCTATTTTAACGTTTTTTAAATTAAAGGATTTAATATTTTAAAAAAATCTTCTTTATTTGTGAAAGCAGATTTGTTGAAAAACAATCAACTTTTGATCTTACTTTTGATTATTTAAATGGATATACCAATTGATATACCTTTTCATAAATATAAACTTTTCGTTTAAATTAATACTATTACACATTTTTTTGTATATTACACATCCGAGAAAATTTAATTTAATGATAAAATTTGTTTCTTTTGTTTCATGATCAACTTAAGGTTCTGATTATCTATCAAATTCAGCTGCACTTAGTTAAAATTTTAAATCTGGTGATAATTTTAGAAATTTTTCAGGTATTATTTGTATGTTCAAAGTGTATATTAAAATGTATGTAGTTCATGAAAATAAATATATCTTGCAACTTATCGTAATTAATTAATTTGTTACGATGATTCTTGGAAAATAAATTTAAAAAGAAAATTTAAGAATAACTATTAATTAGTTTAAAAAATGTCGCTTATTTACAGTTTTTAAAATTGTAGCGTAGTTAATAGTTTGTTACTAGTTAATTAGTTGATATAGAAAATAAATTTATGAAGAAAATTCAAAAATAACTGTTAAACAGATAAAAACTTCAAAATTTATACATTATATCGTAGAAAATTTTATTAGTAAAGATAGAGTAGTAATTATATATATATATATATATATATATATATATATATATATATATATATATATATATATATATATATATATATATATATATATATATATATATATATATATATATATATATATATAAAAGAATGATCAAAATCTTTGCTCACTTGTCAAATTTCTGACGTACAATTTAGAGTTTTATTTGCGTTCATCTACGAATATTACAAAAGCTGAAGAAGCCAGTATTTAAAATACAATTCCTTTATTTATTTGCTTTTCTTATAACTTAGTTCGAAATGAAATCTTAAAGAATTCAATTCAATATTTTTACTGAATGTTTAAACATTTGTAGAGTTAAAAAAAGTATAAAATAATAATATATAGTTTTGAATGAGAAATCAAATTATGTAAAACGATAGTTTTATTAAAACCAAAGCAATTCAGCATTTAATATATTCTCATGTAAATTGTTGTAAATGAGAGAAAAAAATGCATCTTAGTCCTTTGAATAATCGTTTAAGCATTGATTACACATATTTTGAATAAGTTTTTAGTTACAGTTATTTTACCACGTCATCACAGTTTTATTTTTGTAAAGGTAATTTCTTAAAAAGTTTTCCTCTTGCAAGAGCGAATGGCAATACTATGGAGAGACATACATGCCACTACATATAGCAAAATAAGAATGGCATCCACACTATTTTAACCACTTTTGAACTGTAATGTTACTGTTGGTAACTGTTGAACTGTAATTTGGTTTCAATCTTAGCTTGAAATGTGAAAAGTTTTCCTTGTAACCACGATAGCAAAGAATTAATAACATTTTAAGAAGATTAATTAATAAAATCATATTATATATATATATATATATATATATATATATATATATATATATATATATATATATATATATATATATATATATATATATATATATATATATATATATGCATTAATGCCGAGAGCCATTTAAGCGTTTAACTAAGAGAGCATTTCTGATTTTGGTTGAGTTTCTAAAATGTTCAGATTTTATAATATATTAGTTTAAACATAATTTTATCTATACTTTAAAGATTCATATTGATAACATAAATAGGATTAGTTATGAATTTAGTGATTTGTAAAATAAAAGATCTGATAAAAATTCTTCAATTCACGAGTGCAAACTATTTTATTACGTAGAAAATTTCATATATAAATTATCAGATTCGAAATTGCTGATAATTTTTGAAAATATAATTTTATAAAGAATATTTCCTAACTTCAAAATGTATCAACATTTACTTTAATGAGTGTAAATTACTAGACTATCTTATAAATTGCATATAGGACCTTTCAATTTATTAGAATTTTCTTTCTAGGTGTAATGTGAATGTTTGCACTAGGATAAAATGATATGGAACATTTCAGAATTAAAAAATTGAATTTCACAAATATCAAGAATACGATAGAAATCATTATTGTCAAAAGTTCAAAAAGTTTGCAATCAAGTGTTTAAGAGATGGGAATTTTAAATATAATAATTTAATTAAATGCAGAAGTCAAAGAAATTTTCTGAGATGTAAGGAAAAAACATCAAGAAGAATGCGGTTAAAAATTCAGGTATATAAGCACACAACATTAAAAACTACAACGCGGATAAGTTATAAATAAAATCTCTAAATCGCAAGAACATTAAGGTATTTCGAATTTTAATGCATTGTTCAGAAAAAGGAAATTTTTTAAACTAGTTAATGAAAATATCAAAATAAATGAATGCAATTGCAGATTGAATTTCGAAGATTGGAGAAAGATATCAACGAATAAAAATTTCTGTTTTGTGGAAATGAACTGGTTTGAGTTTGAAGAATGATATTTCATGATGATTCCCCGAAAATTCGAGTAAAGGTTTTTATGGCTTGCAGCTGCAATAAACACAGAAAGATGTGAGAATTTAAAGACTCTAAAAAATGCTTATTTAGAAATAATGAAACAAATTTTCGAGTGCTATATAATTCAATCATCGAATGTGATTTGCACAAGGATGATTTTTCCGTTTCTTTTCTCGCTTCATGTTTCTTTGTCGACATGTGGCCCTACATAAATCAACCCAATCAAGGAAACACGCTGACGCAACAAAAAACAATTGAGATAGAGTGATTATTAGCAACATCAATTAGCTGCTTCAGTATATATATATATATAATATGATTTTATTAATTAATCTTCTTAAAATGTTATTAATTCTTTGCTATCGTGGTTAGAAGGAAAGCTTTTCACATTTCAAGCTAAGATTGAAACCAAATTTAAATTGGTTAATAGATGAAAAAACATTTTTGAATTTGAAGGCTTTCATTTTTAACTATAACTTAATTATTAATTTTAAATTTATGATTTTTTAATGTAAATTTCAGTCAAAAATGAGTTGTTGAGAAGTATAATCAAAATTTTTATATCGAAATAAGTATTTTGCTAATGGCTTTTTTATAACGGCTTTTTCTAAACTCACTGACATCACTGAGACCTTATTTCTATGCTGAATAATGTTTAATAGGTAGAGTAAAAATCTCGAGAACTTTTTTTTATGACAGATGAATAACATTCGAATATATTCGATGATATTCGAATTTATTTAGATTTTTTTAATGAAAATCTCATCTTTTCTCACACATTTTGTATAAAATTTTTTTAGATTTCCTTCAATTTATTTCAATAGGTATAATTTCTTATTTATTGTAATTAGGTTGTGCTAATTAGTTCCCTTAACGCCTTTTAGGAAACAAAGGCACCCCCTCTTCTATGAATAGGGCAATTTTGGAGGAATATAAAATTCATTTGCACTTTGCACCTTTATGGACACGACAACAACAAGTTCCCTAAAAAAAATGTCAGCTTTATTCTGTTTTGTTTTCTATTTTGGAATCTCAAAAATTGAAGATTAATGAAACCAGTAAAAGGAGAGAATTAAACCATTTTGGCTAGATAAATATCGTCTGCGTGTGATTCCAAATGAAATAAAACTGTTGGATATGAATCGGTGTTTGTGAGTGACAGCGTGTTCCCTTTTCGAGGTTACTTTACTAGCTGACTATTTTTACCTGCTCCAAGTCACTAAACAGCTGACTAACGAGGATCAAGAAACGAAATGAAAAACTTCGCTCTTTTCCCGGCTTCTTGTACCAAATTCTATATTATATAATCCAAGAGGAGAAATTTTAACATTCTGTTCCACCGCGACAGACCATGATGAACGACGAGTTGCAAATTTACATGTGACATTTCAAACGTCAAATTATCTTGCTATTTATATTTTTAACTAACATCAAGCTAGTGTGCTAGTACTACATTTTAAAGAATCAAATAAAATGATTCGTTTGGAAGAAGAGAAAGGAAAAACAGAAAAACTAAAGCAATTACTTAAAAATATGTATTTGTAATTGAATCAGCCTATGCCTATAAATTATTGTCGTAACTAATTAAATACATCTATCAAATACTTATGGATTTTCTGAAAAAACCACAAACTTTTGTTAGGAAATCATAAAAATTTTTATGAAGTGTCAGAGAAAGATAAATTGTAAAATCTTTCTAAATTTTACACTGCCTTTGAAAAAAGAAAATAATAAAAATGATTTTTGTTTTCAAATTAAAAAAAAAAAAAACTGAAATATCTCTTTCAGATATTATATATATTTAATCAATTATTTATTGTTCAGGTTTTTATTAAACTGTAAAATCAGAAGTAAATTAACATTATTAAATATAATTAATATAATGAATATTATTCAGTTTTTTTAACATTAATCTTAAATTACTAATGCACATTTCAATATCGCATAGGTGCAAATACATCAAAAAGTAATGTCGTTCTTTAAAGAGAAAGGAGTTATAAAAGTACTGTACAAAATATGCATAGTTTGTTTAATTTTAATATTTTAAAAGCTTTAGATATTTAGTAGTTACAAACTTAGTAAGCTGTTTCTGAAAGTCAACAAAATGAAACAATCCGAATTGCATTAAACTAATAAAATATAATGGAAATGGCTTAACTTTTTAAAACTTAATGCTTTTTATGTTTATTCAGTAATGTGTGTTTTCTGAGTATTTTATGTATATACTTTTATCAGGCATGCTAATAAAAAAGTGAATTTCTGTGAAATTAATTATTGTTTTACACATTTTAGCAGATTGGGTTATTTACTTCTATATCATATATATATATATATATATATATATATATATATATATATATATATATATATATATATATATATATATATAAACCTTGAAAAGCTCCATTTCTTTGATATAAATTATAACAGAACTGTGTTAACTTTTCTATGTTATTACTTTTAATATTATCGAAGCTTTCATATATTTTTTTCATTGTTATCTTAATATTCAAAAACAAAACTAAAGTTGAATAAGGCTTCATTAGAAAACGTCAAATGAACTTGTTCTAAGATAAAAATTCATGTGAAAGTTATTGAACTTTAAAGATTTATTAAAATTAATATATATATATATATATATATATATATATATATATATATATATATATATATATATATATATATATATATATATATTGAATGCGCATGTGTGTAGTGAAAGATAGTTATATTTTATGTAGGCATAACTATTTTAACTTGTGTTGAAAGCACCTGGAAAGGCTCTTCATGTTCAAAAACTTTTTTGATTGCCTTTTAATAACTTATTACTGTAAATTTTATTTCAGAACTCTTTTGACTTTACAGTATCCATTGCATTCATTTTAATGCATGGAATCGACATTTGCATGTAATGTTTTATTCTTTAAAATGCTTAGAAATGAATACACGATTCTATTCAAAATTCACTTTCCTTCATAAGAAGATTATTATGTAGTGTCAAATAATATCCTTAGAAAAACACTTGTTATTGAGCTAGGAAAAATGTTGTTCTTATATATATATATATATATATATATATATATATATATATATATATATATATATAGAGATAGATAGATAGATAGATAGATAGATAGATAGAATATTCTTAAAAAATTGATATGTTAGAATAAAATTTGTGCTGAGATTTCTGTCATATAATATACTGTAAAAAATATTTTATTGAGATTAAATCTCTATATCAAAACTCAAAATATTTTACTAATTTCAAGACTTTTTTTATAAAACTTTTCTTATACAAAACTTTTTCTTGTGCAGTATAAAAGAGATTTTATTTATTCTGTATTGAATGCTTCATTTGCAAAATCTATTTACTTCACAAAACAAGAAGTTGAAAAAAATGATAAATAGAGGAATATATGATAATATCTTTTAACCTTAACTTTTTTTTATTATTTACATATGGTCCTTGTGAGGTTAATTTTTACTATAAGTGATATATATTCAGAATATATATAAAGTTATGTTTATTATCTCTTTAAAGTTTGAGTGGTGGATTCCCCAGACAGTGTTTTAGGTGACTCTGATCAACCAATGGTATTTGAACATTTAAATAATTGTACCGTATTTTCTCAGTATGAGGACATTGTCACGAAGCACTTTAATTCTCGTGAACTTCAACGCTAATGTTTGGCATTTGAAAAACAATTATAAAATATATGATTACATACAATATATATAAGTGCCTTCTCAAGTAATATTATTCTTTTGAATGATATTTAAATTTTCACCCCAAGTTGTTAGATAGGGTATACCATTGTGTTTGTAATGATTAATATTTAAAATATAAATCTATGCAAACACATTTATGTGTTTGCATAAATTAATTCAAAATCTAACTGCATTTATTTCGGGATAATTAATTGAATTTTAATAACGAAATTCACAAATATACAGTCTAAAATCTGGGTCCACACTGTAGTTAAATTTTCCAAGAATAAGCATTCATTTTTTTCAATGAAAAAAAAATAATGTGCAAAAATACTTTAATAATTGTATAATAATTTTAGGAATAATATATAGTTTCATGTATTAATAATTTGATATAAAATATTATATTAGAAAGCTCTTATTTTCAGCTGTTTTATAACTTCCCATTTTTTTTTATGTTTACATTATTTCACACGTTAATGTAAAAGGATACATTAATGTAAAAAAGTAATTCTCTTCAAAAAATTTATAATTTCAATTAAATAACCGAATTATAAACATTATCATCATAAATCACTCGGTTTATAATGTGAATCATGCGAATAAAAATAAATTTAGACAGATCATTTGAATTTTAATACCTGCAATCTTCACCTTAATAATCTTTGCACGTTTAAATAAAAATGATTAAAAGAAATATAATCCTTTTTTATAATCACATTTTTTATCACATTAGCAGTCATAATTATTCCTTTAGATTCGAATGATATGAATTTTATTTGATGGGGAGGACAGATGATGGTAATTTGATGATGAATTAATATTTACTGTACCAATTTAAAAATCTATAAAATATTAGCTTTTTAATGAGAGTAAAAATCATTCATTTATTATAATATCACCACAAGGCGTTGATTCAATCTCATTCACAACAATTATTGGCTGGCTTATATACGATAATTTAAGGGGAATTGATAATGATAAAAAAAAACTATTTCGTCACTAACTTAATAAAAAATACTGCGACTTTTTAGTTTAATGCTCATCAATAGTTGGTTTTAAATTACAATATATATAAAGAATATAAAAAAAAAACTTGAGTTGTAGCAATATATAAATTCAAATTAGAAAAAGTGGTGCCTCCATAAAATTTCCATAAAATAATAGCAATGAAATTTATTTAGTATATTTGAAATGGATGAAATAACTTTTACTTAACCGTTTGTGGAGAAGCAGTAGTTTTGAATCCTGATTCTGGCTCTCGGTTTGTGAGAGTGTTTCGTTCTCTCGGGGATTCCCTCCCCCCTTTTCACTCCATTGAATAGGATTAAATCCTATAGGCATTTGGAGGGGAGAAAACTGTTACTAAACAGTGCCTGTAACTATCAAAAATGCATTCTCATTGCTATTCAAACGTTGCTATGGCAACCAATTGAGAAAACATGAATTCGGCCCTTCCATTTAAAGCAAGTGAATCATATCCAGTTGATTTCGCATTGTTTCTTCCCATTTGAGTGCCTAAACGTGAGGACTCCATCTATTTTGTAAGATTTGTTTCTCAATGCATCATGGGGGGTCGGTCGCAGGATATCAGTTGACGTCTTGATAGCATGTTTGGTTCTTCTTTCGACACGATGTCCACACAATCCCTCCCATGTATGCAGCTTTGCATGTTGGGACAGTTTCATATCATTTTTAATGGATTCAGTGGTCAAAATTCAATGAGTTTTCCCTTCTCAGGAGATCAGGTGAAAATCTGCCAGGAACGATAGCATACCACTGTATCGATAATTTCATAACAAGAGCTGCGAGACTTTAGAAAGTACCATAAGTTTTGCGAAGCTGCATGTTAAAAAGAATGTGAATTATTGGAGCAACTGAAACTAATTGCAATCTCTCATTCTAATAGTCGATTTCTTGAATGAATGCTTGAGTAATTCCAGTCATATAGAATTTTTCCGTGGGAAATATTTCGAGGTAGTCCTATTATATTTAGTGATATTTCGTTTACCTAAAGAATGAACTACATTATATCTATGGTGAACACAAATCCCAAAATAATATCTTCGTGTCTTTTAATTATTCTTCATGCATAAAAATTTTTATTTTTCATATTTAATTTTATGAATGTATTTTGCTATATTCATGAGAAATCTCATATTATTCCTGCTGTTACATTTCTTTTGGTCTACTAATACTAATCTTCCAGTAGAATAAATAACACACAATCGGATTTTTTAATCTTCTCAGCTAAACAACTCTACTGCTATGTGTTTACAACGTAATGTTATTGGTCAGTGTACATGAATGGTGTTTGGTGATTTATTCTTCCTTCAAACGCAATAGTACTTAAAAGCCTCAATCACATGTAAAAGATGCAAGATTACCAGCAAATGGATATGAAATATCCATCTTATCAGAAGAATTTTCCTGAATTGTTAGCAAAAACGATGTTGTAATATTTGATATACAAATGTATCTTTAGATTTAAGTTATTTGACAGATTTGTTTAGTTATTTCTTCATAATACCGATATATTTATGAACCAAAGAAATGACGGTTGTTAAATTCAGTGAATATTGGAGCAATATTCAAATTATTGAAATTAAAGTTAAGTCAAAATGTGTGCACCACAAAATGATAGATATAATATTTGAAAATTTATAGAAATTAAAGTGTGAAATGTTTCTCTTTTATAAATTAACATACGCCATGAACTCTATAGTTAAGAGTTGCCGTTCGTTATTTGTAAATTGTATGCTGAAATAATTAAACTAATTTTTAAACTTTAATTGTGTGAGGAAATATATAGTCATAAATACAAATCCAAATGATCATAAAAGATGTGTTGATACGGAAGTAAACTAAGATTATTAAACTTTTTGTCCTGCAAAAATAAATGGACATTAGTTTATAATGAAGCATTATTTGAAAGATGTTTTTATGTCGTCTGATATAATGGCGTATTATATTTTTAATGCCACATAAATACATTCTGATAAAAAAGTAACTCTTGAACTTGTGAACATAACAATAATAAAGTACTAGAAAATCAATAATAAAAATATGAAATGAACAATATTTAAAGTATAAAATATTTATAAAAGCCCTTTAGAAAACGAAGAGATTTCTCCTAATCTAAATTTTTGCCAAAAATAAAAATTTAAAATTAAAATATGTCATGCATCACAACGATCTGTAAATTTCCAAAAAACATTTTAGAAGCTAATTTGTGGTTCATTATATAAATCTATTAATCAATCTCAGTAAACAATTCTATCTAATTGAACACATTCTACTGAAGATATTTTAAAATCTCTCTAAAAGTAAAATATACGCAAAATATATCACATATAAAGTTAAAGCGATTTTAATTCTTATGCATTTTTGAAATTAGCCAACTTTTTATTTGGATTTGGATTCGAATTTTAGTTTCAGATTTGAATTTTTCATAATTATTTATATTTTTTTATAAAGTATAACCACTTGGGAAGCTAACTAATTTAAAATTAGTATATGAGACGATAGAAACTTGAAATCAAATACTATTGTACCCTTGTGTGTGTGCTATAGTCGCAAGAAAATAAATGTTTAACTATTGAACACAAATCTTTTAATACTTGGCATATTTTGTATCGAAATTTTTACCAACAATTATCGATATGCCTATAAAATAGCTTATATAAAAAAAGGTAGATTTTAGTTTTAAGTAATAATATATATAATAAATTTTATATGTGGAAAAAGATCAAGCCTTAGAGACTAGCGTTCTCTCAATCTCACTCAAATAGAATTATTTAACCTAAAAAAGATGTTTTTTTTTTAAATTTAAAATCTGAATTAATAGTTAAAAACAAAAAGGAATTTTAACCTCTATCATGAACCTTTTTCATGGATGTTTAATTTTTATTTAATGTGGAAAAAATTAAAAATTAATCGTCCAAAAAGTTCATAAAAATGTTTTTTAGAAGAAAATCAAATGAATTAGTTTCATCAATTATCTTTGAGTAATTTGTTTAAAAAATGATTTTAATTTTCAGTTTAAATTTTAATAAAGCAATCAACTTTTAAAAAAATGTTCTTAGTCAAAACAAATTAAAAACACCTAGTCGCTGATACCTTAGTCATTTTTATTAATCAAAGAAAGAGTTGATAATAGAAATAAAGAATGATATTGAAATAGCTTTCCATGTAAATCATAGAACTAGGTTTTGGATCAGAAATGTAAATTTATGGTTTCAAAAAACATATATATATTTAAATAATTTAATTTTTAAGAAAACATAATATGGGTGCAAAATATATTATTTAATTGTAATGACTGTAATTTTTTAATGACATAAACTTTATTAGAAATAATTTTTATTTTAACAAACTAATTAAAATGATAATTCGTTAAAATATTAAAATGTTTATTAAAAAAATGTATAGATATAAATAAGTCTGATAGTTAATTATATAAGCTATTTTATGGAAATAAATTGAGTTTATGTGATTGACTTTCAGAGGATATTTGTGACTTACGCGTATTTTAAATAATGCATTTTATTTATTATTATTAGAAATATATTCGTTTCCTTCAGAAATAAACGCAGATCGAATCTTGATTACATTTTTTAACAATATTTGCTTTTAATAACTGTTCAGTTTACACCCTAAAAGCACATTCCGAATAAAATTAATTCCTTTCTCTAAATTTCAAGTATTACTTGAAATTTAGAAATAGGCATTTTTAAGTGATATTTTAAGACAAATATACAGTTTAAAATAACTGAAAGATTAGATATTTATATATAAATGAATAATTATCAGAGGGAGAGAGAGATAAATAAAATAAAATTCCATATCAAACGCACGATCCGCGATGGCATCATTTCTTGGTAAGTTTAACTTGGAACATAACATATAAGCTTCCAAAAAAATTATTCTCTCTCTTTATATATATAATTTTTAAAATCATTTTCATTAATAATACTTTTTCTAATCGTATCATCGCCTGAGTGATTTTTAGAGCGCATGAATTACCCCTACAACTCAGCTTATCTTTACAATAGCATAATAATATGAAGCACAGAACAGAAGTTTATTATAAAACATTACATAATCAAAATACAAAACGATAGGGAAAAGTTGAGCGAATCACTCAGTACAAAAGCAACTATATGTAGGATTTTATACCAAAAAGAAAAACAAATTTCAAACTTTCGAATTTAAATTATACAATAAAGTTTCAAATATTAACACGATAGAAAACAAAAAGGGAAGGAAAATGCACTTCATTACTACATCGGTGTTTATTTCTTGACTTGGTTTAGAATTATATTTATTGATATCTGTGTAGGGCAATACTTATTTCACTTTCTTTGGTGGTTGTTTTTAAATTTGCTTGTGTATCCGTGTGCACATATTCTCATTATTTATGATCTCCAATTTTTTACATACTTCAGTATGTGTTGGTTCTTGATTGGTGAGTCTTGGCACCGCTTTTGTCTTCTTCTGCTATCAAAACTCCCTGATACAGCTTTCTATTTACTTCCATTTATTTATTCACGTGGTATTCCGTTTTATAATTAAATTTGAATTTCATTTGTACCTATCCTAATATTCTCATTTGCTTTTCATTATAGTATTGAATATTTGAAATATTTCAATTTTATTATTTGTGTGTGCACTAAAACTTTTATGCGAAATTTTGATTGAATCGGCAGATTTTAAGTTAAGCTCAACAATTTCCTCAAACATGAACCCCATATATGTTTATGGGTGACAAATTTACCGTCTTGTTTATATGTGACCACGACATTAATTTTAGGTCATTTGCCTGTTTAGCAAACAGGACATTTTAGACCACGGCAGTGTTGTAATCTCGTGTAAATATTTATAACAAATTTATTGAACTAACTACAGTTCTTTAACAATATTCATGTATTGAAGAGACCAAGAAAGTTGTAGTCACCTGTAACTGTTAAATTACAGTGACAAAAATAAAATAAAAAAAGATTTTTTTATTTTTATTTTTATTTATTTATTTATTTTTTTGAATATTAGCAGTTACCGGTGGGTGTCAGATAAAATAAATATTAACCAAATAAGTGTTTTTTTTTTAATTTTAGTACACCCTTTTAAAATAATGGTTTTTCCGTACTACATGATTATTTTTGGCATGTTTCGTAAACTTCTAAGCGGATCCTATTTATAAAATTTTTTCCAGGTGTAGTATTATTTTTAACTAACTATGTTTTTTAATAAGATCTTGAGAAGACTGTTTTCGTCAATATGAATGCCTTACATGCATTACTCGATCGAAGACCGGTTTTAAAAGCAGATGCATTAGTACAGGCATTTGCAAGCATAGCATTAAGGGATACAAGCATCAACCAACTGGGTTATCAACGATTTTTACACCGATAACTGATTGCCTGATAAAATAAAGTAAAATTTCCAAAATTAATATCAATTTATTTTCATAAAAAGTGCTTCATAATCGAATGTACTGAATAATTAATAATCATAAGTACAACATGAATTGGTACATTCTAAAAATTACAAGGGGCAAGTTGGGTGGCCCGAAAATATTTTGATAAGATTGATTCATCCAAAAGAAACTTATTCCTTTTATTATTCAACTAATTTATTAAATTGAAGATTACAGTGAAGATAAAGATCATTCAATTGAGAATATTCAAGACTGTTATTATAAAACTGGAATTTTTCACTGAATATTTGTGTTTTAATTTTGTTATTTTTTTTTATTGTCCTATGGTCAGATTTTGAATTTAGGCTTTAGTTTGATTATATTTGTGTTTTAATTTTGTTTTTTTTTATTGTCCTATGGTCAGATTTTGAATTTAGGCTTTAGTTTGATTATATTTGTGTTTTAATTTTGTTTTTTTTATTGTCCTATGGTCAGATTTTGAATTTAGGCTTTAGTTTGATTATATTTGTGTTTTAATTTTGTTTTTTTATTGTCCTATGGTCAGATTTTGAATTTAGGCTTTAGCTTGATTATAAACGACAATTTAGAATGGATTCTAAGCCACTTCTACACGAGAGGGTGGATCCGAACACAAGAACTGAAAGCCACAGCATTCGGCTTGAATATCAATAAATTAAGGTATGTCTGACTTAACGTATTCAAATTGAATTAAGTAAGATAATAAATTTTAATTAAATTAATTTTTAATTATATTTTTGTTTTTTCAAAAGAATGCATCGTTTTTTGTTTCTTATAAAATTAATTAAATTATTAAAAAGTTTTATGCGTTATTGTTACTAATTTTTAAATTATTAGTTTTATGATAAACAAAAAAAATTAATTTATTACACTTTCTTTCATCAAATAAAATGATTTATTACAATTTTTACGAAATAATGTGAAAGGGAGTTCACGACTTAAAATTGTTGCTATTATCTTATGAGTGATGTAAATATTTTTTATTGTTTTTAGAAAAAAGTAGTTTAAAATTTTAGAAATATTTCAAAATTTATTGTATTAGAAAAATAAATGCTTGTATTTGAAAAGATTATTTTATGTGTATATAAAAATTAAAGAAATTAAAAGCACCAAAATAAATACAATTTCAAATGTATGTAGGCATGCGTATGTGATTCGCGTACCCATACATAGGGTTTGAGAAAAAGAGGTGTATTATTTAATTGAATAAACTTGTTATTATATATTATTATGTTTATTTATTATGTGTTGGGCTATATTTATGCTCTTACCTTAAAGCAGTTATCGACACCCCATTTAGTTTCAGTATATGTTTTTACATTTACTAATCTTGTAATAAATTATTGATCCACAGTTAATTCGATGCGGTTGCTGTTGTTGCTGCCCCCTCCCTGTATCTAGCCCTGAGATAGATCATCAGTTAAAAAGAAGCAGCCGGATGGAGTCTTCGTGATTCTGAAGCAGGAACCAAGCAGAAGACCCCAATACATGGCCTGCAACCCCCATAGGTATCATTTCACTTGGAGGACATTGCGACCACGACCAGTTTTAACATGTCTCAGCCGCCATTAGCGAACGCGACGCATCTTCGGTCTGCCGGGATTCGAACTCACTACCTTCCGATACTGAGAACGAATCCCTAACCTGAACGAATGAGAACGATACCAGGCCACCGCGGCCTTAATGCTGTACGTGTACACAGTAGTTTCCTATCGTACAAATTCAAAAATTATCACTAGTTATGGACATGGTGACCACGTAACTTATAGTGACCACCATGCAGATGCTTGCATAAACGATGCATACATACATTTGAGATTTTATTCATTTTGGTGTTTTCAATATCTATAATTTATGATACCACGTCGTAATATTGAAACAAGTGAAGTATGTTGTGAGGCAATTCGATATCAGCACATATGGCATACTCGTAACATTTCCATGGATAACTGGCCATGCATTCACGTTTTACAATAGCGTAAATCAAAAAGAATTACCAAGTATCCCATTCAACACAGGTTTTCCTCTATTAAACAAAATCTCACTACAGTAAGCCGCAAACCGAAAAAGTCTGGTTTCGAACATGACACATTTCTCTTCGAAAAGTGCGATCCTGCATTTGAAGTCACTTTAGCCCACCTAAACTCGTCATTTAACTTAGGAAAATGTATTTTACCTAACTAAAGATGTTATAAAGCATTTGAACAACAGCTTCAGATGGCCACCTCTCATAGATGCATGCATAGAGGAGCAGAAGAGCAACGGACTGTACTTTGAGGTTGAAGGAGTTTTGAATATTCGTCTAGCAACAAGTGCCTCCTAATTTTGAACCACGGTCAAGTGACAAGGTCCCATCTGAGCTGGCACCCTCCTCTCCACATCCACGCCACAACAGCGGAAGGAATTTGGACGTCACATATTAACGTGGACACGTCCCCAACCCATGGAACTTCACCCAGTGAAGAAGAGTACACCGTGGTCACCCTCCCAACCACTGCCAACGGCAAATGATGCTTCTCTTTGCTGATCTTGACGGGAAGGCGGCATGAAGCTACTGAGCTCGCTTCCCACAGGTGGTACACATGCTTCGCGAAAGTGCTCATTCTGGCAGATGTGAGTAAAAGAGCCACGGAAAACAGCCTTTGCTCAACAGTGACTGCGATAAAGTCCAAAACCAACCATGCAGTGGTGGTTATCCCACCTATGTTCTGATTGTGCTAGTCGTAAGATGGAACTTATTTGCAAAGAAACCAATCTAGTCTGACCCTTCTTCAAGTCCTTTTAGATATCGCCATTTGTTTTTATAAATAAAGTAATTATCAGAACACCTTCTGTTGGAGTCGCTGATTATCCGAATTTTTTTTAGAAATTCAGAAAAATAAATTAGACTGAAGGAGGAGAAGAAGAAAATGAGAAGAAGGAAAAAAAAAGCTCTAGAAAAGGAAAGGAAAGAGATGGGAGAAGGCAAAAATGACGTCACTCTTAAGGAACTCAAAAACATTCTTTTGAAAATTCCTGAGTGTTCAGAGGTGAAGATACAGGAGAATGGATTATAAACCAGACCCTAGGTTTCAAATTGCAAATGATGGTAAACTTATTGAGAGTGTCGATGAAGAAGATGACCTTAAAGTCCGAGTTGAAGCAGCCACGGAACCATCAGCTAGGGAAGCAAATGCCGGCCTTGAAACTGCTTTGAAGTAAATGGAGCCCGAGTGTGACTACATGTAAATTCTGACTGATGCGCGATTTAGCTGCTCGAAAATCTATGAAGGCAGTGAAACAACGTACTTTGACCGAGATGTTCAGCAAGCAATGACTTTCATTTACAGCATTGTACATCCATATTGTATTAATGTGTACATCTCTTTCAAGTGTACCTTAACATATAAAAGTGTTGCATTTTCATTTAATGGATTAAAAGTTCTTTTTCTTTAAAAATATGTAGTTTTTCTTCCCCATTCAAAGTACAGTAATTAATTTGAGCAAATCCATTTTTTCGGAAAAAATCTAATTAACCGAATTTTTGATTATTCAAAAAAAAAATTTAGATGATAATGATCCGTTCCAAATTGATTCGGATAATTGGATTTCTATTGTATTCAAAGAGTTAAGGGTCTCTCAGCTGCTGTCATGTGGGGGTGTTAGATTAAGCGATCGCATGAACGCGGCTGTTTCAGCTGCAGTCTCCCTTGTCACATTTCTTTGGAATCAGCCGCAGCTACACTTTGTTCAATCTCATTCAAGATACTGTTGATGATATTGTGAAGTGGATCCACCAAAAGTGTGAGAATACCTTGCAGTACTATCCTGACCTTCGATTGTCTACGTCAATGATCGATCGCGCGCGCGAAACCAGATATAAAAAATTAAAGTTAACTAACATGCAATATAAACTCGGTGAGAAGTTGCATAGCTAGCTGTGGCTTTTAAGTTAAGCTATCTGTGCAATATTCTTTCCAAGTATGTATTTTCCAACACGTTTTTGACATGCATTTTAAATATATGCAATAAAAGCATAATCTAATGACATTCATTATCGATTCAATTTTAACAAAGCAATTATATAATGTTATTTTTTCTGCTAAAATTAGAACACAAATTATCAGATACATAATAAAATGAATCAAAATTTCTGACTCAAAATCATTTCAATATTTCTATGATATTATTTATTATCAATTTGAAATCTGTCTCATAAACTAACCAAATTTTATTCTGCTAAGAAATAATCACTATAGATAATTTGATTACATGTCAATGCCATTATTATTTTATTTTTATTGATTATTTTAAGAGATGATAATGTAAGCGAATTTTGAATTAAATTATACGATCTTCAACTAGTACAAATATCAATTTTACAATGAAGCAAAATTTCAAAAAACAAAGTAAGAATGCGACATCTTATTAATTACCTACTTAGATGGTCCATATAATAATGGACTTAATTAATCTGGTGAAGATTTTATAATTGTTAAGTTATAGAGGTGATTTTTGGTATTAAGCTGTAGAAATTTTATTTTTACAGATACTTGTCTAGTTATATGGTTTCAAATCAGTTTATTTGTGTATGGTTGTTCTCAAGACCTAATTGTAAAACGTCACATTACAAATGCAATAATGTCCATTTATATATGATTTTTCGATATGAAAATATTTTATTTCACTTGAAATTCGTTAAATGTAATGACGGAAAAGTAAACAAAATTCTATCTTAATTAAATCCTTTATTAAATTTTAAAAATAAAATCAACCAAATTTATCATTTCCGTTCGATGAATGTTGGTATGGCATTGGATGGTAAAGGGAACAATAATATGGATGTTCCAGTTGACAAACGATTCATTTCATTCTCTGCATTTCATTAAATTTTAACTCTAAAGCTGTATATAATATAAAAAATACATATATTAAGAACAAATTTCACTTAGAATAAAAATGAACAGCTCAAAAGTAACATAAGAAACGTTGATATTAAAAACTATAAAAACATTTTTACCATATATCTCAACTTCTTGTTTTATGGAGTTAATCGATTTGTCAAATGAAGCATTCAAATATTATTCCGAATATATTTGACAAAATGATTGATAGCAATCTGAATATTAGAGCGACTCTATTGTTTATTAGAGACTAGATTAATTACTGAAAAAATTTATTATAAAGATGCCACAGTAGATTCCACAAAGCAAACAAGTCCTATTTTGGATGGGAACTTTATTTAACATCGAAGAGTAACTAACATATAAAGCATGCTGTTTGCTAAATATTTCCTTTGCACAAAAGTTCTACAGTACACTAATTTAATTTTATAAATAAACAAAAAGAAGAGAGAATAAAATATCATATATTATAATAAAATATGAAAATTGCTTTGATTATAATTATTTCACATTGGTTTATATATGAAACGGGATTAACTTTTTTCCTGTCTCAATTTGCTAGTTAAATTATTTGCAGTTTCCAAAACTGCCAAAAAGATTATTTTAAGATAAATTTTGGATATTTTTCCATTATAGCCCTGCTTATGGCCCTAAAGAAATAGCATGTCTTTTAAAGAGAAACGAAAATAATTAAACTGAAATCACTTCAACTTATAAAACTTATATTCAATATATTGAAGTCAATTTTCTGTGTATACGATCACGGAAAAATTTTACAGAAACACTTAGCGTTTCTCTTTTTAAAGTTTCTTGTAAATTGTTTTTATTTTTTTAACTCTGCCCATATTAATAGTTCATAATAGTTTTGAATAAATTTACTGCTCATAAGTGTATATTATGATTAAAGTAGCCACCCAGCCTGTCTAGTGGTCAGCGCGCCTGACTACGAATAGGTAGGTCCTGGGTTTGAATCTCGGTTCGGGCATGGATGTACTTTCTCTCTCTATCCATCATGTCTTTGACCTTTCCTTGTATGAATGAGGTGTGAATGGTCCCTATGGCATGTGTGTATTGAGAAAGTCGGACTCCACTCCAAAATACAGTGCAGTTGGAAAAGTGGAGCGCAGAGCACCCCCATAATGCTAGCCTACAGCTGGCACAAGACAACAGCAACATGGTTAAAGTAGACTTTTTCTACAACATTTCATTCCAGATTCTTAATATCGACCTTAAAACCACCTCAGAGCTCCTCAGAAGCACACTGATTGGCTGAGGTTTCTGAGTAAAGAGCTAACTTCTTTTCCTAAGTAAAGGCTCCAATTTCACAAATATAAGAAGTTAACACTTATACATTTATTACTATTTTGTACTTTTTTAAATAATGCTCCCTTTTTTTCTTTAAAAAGATATTCTATTGATTATAAACGGCAATAATATTTTTCCAAAGAATACAACTGGGATGTCACCCTATATTCAAGTTCTATTATTGCTTATCTATAAAATTTATTAGTAAGGATGTCTTCATTATTTTCTAAATTAATTTTTTGGAATCACTTTACAATTTTTCATAAATACAATATTTATTAAGAAAAATAATGAAAAAAATTATATATAATAATATAAAAAATTTTTTAAGAAAAATAATACAAAAAAGAATATTAATAGTTTTTAAACTTATAATTTCATGTAATTAATTCTAAGACTAATATTTCCATCTACGCATTAATTGATTTTAATATTACTTTCATGCTTTCTAAATTTGCTGCTATTAATTTTTTATAAAAGACGTCTAAGCTAGAGTGGTCATTTTATTACTGAAATAAATTGAATCAGCGTTTTACTTGAATATGTTGGGGGAAAATAAGCAAAATGAAATGTAATAGAATGCTTTTTTTCATAAGTAGGAAGAGCTTTAACTTGATTTTTTAACAGTTAAATTGTAATAGAAGTTTATGGATGCATAAATGTCTAATTTTATAGTAAATAAAAAGCCCGAAAAAAAGAAACTTCTGAAAATAAGAAAAAACATATTTAAAAAAAAAAAAAAAAAAAAAAAAAAAAAAAAAACAATAATAAAATTTTAGAAAATCTTTCTTTTATAAAAAAGAAAAACCATAATTTCAAAACCTTTTAGCAAAAATTTATATATATATATATATATATATATATATATATATATATATATATATATATATATATATATATATATATATATATATATATATATTTTTGCTAAAAGGTTTTGATATTATATATATATATATATATATATATATATATATATATATATATATATACATATATATATATATATATATATATATATATATATATATATATATATATATATATATATATATATATATATATATATATATATATATATATATATATATATAATTCCGATTCTTCAATTTTATAAGATTACAGAAATTATAATTTCTCTATATATAAAGTAAAGTATATGACTAAAGTGTATAGTTGACATCACAATTCATATGTATTTCTCACTATAAATGTTGTTATTCCAATTCTTTCTGTAAAAGAACTTGTGTTTTGCGACGACTCATATCAAAGAAAGAACGCGAAATATAAATGAAAGATTTTTGCCCAACTTGTAAATTAATTATAATTTTTCACATGCTATTTGCTGCTTATGCATCCTGTATTGCTTACTAGAGGAACTTTTCAAAGATTAGTGAGCCTTATTTATATATTGCACGGGGGGGGCAAGAGAAAAGACCACAGATTACAATTATTCCGTCCCAAGAAGTAGAAATTCCGTCCCAAGAAGTAGAAATTCCGACCCAAGAGTTTGGAATACCGTCCGAAGAGTTAAAAATTCCGTCCCAAGAGTTAGGAATAACGTCCGAAGAGTTAGAAATTCCGACCCAAGAGGTAGGAATTCCATCCCAAGTAGTAGAAATTTTTTCCCAAGCGGTAGAAAATCCGACCCAAAAGTTTGGATTACCGTCCGAAAAGTTAGAAATTCCGACCCAAGATGTAAAATTTCCGACCCAAGAAGTAGAAACATATCTCATTGTTTAACTTGATTGGGGCTAAACCAGAGACATTTTACTCCAGGCAACACAGTTTGTGCCATGGTGAATCTTGAAAATGGTTGCTTAGTTTTTCGCAATTTCGCTTTTTGAAAAAGGTTGTTTTTTTGTGAAAAATCAGTGAAAATTCCTTCTGGGAGAGAATATTGAGCAATGAATGCTTTGTAACAAATTTCGGTTTTCAGGTCATCCACAGCTTGTCGTGAAATATGAAAGGATGCAGAGAATATTATTGCATGCTTTAAATAAATTTTAGAATTGAAAAACTACAATGGAGCATTTAGACGGCTTCGTAAGACATTCGATTTATTTGAACTAGATAATTGATGCGAATGTATTGAACTCTTAGTATTGAGGATCATAAAAAGAACAACCAGTTAAATGTACAATATGAATCAATCATTGCGATTAGTTTCTCTATGAATGGATAGTATCAAATGAACCAAAAAAGCAAATTATCCTGATACATTAACATCACGTCCGGGTCATTTGAAATTTTCTTGTCCGCATATTAGTATAGACTTTGTCATGTACTCCGTGCAGACATCATCAAATTTTTATCTCGACTCGTGCTCAGCACTTGTGTTTTTTAACTGTTGAGTTCATAAATATTAGAAGGCCACAGATATAATGGCGTCATAGCCAAATTTCTGGGCATTTGTAATAAAGAAACATTTAGAAACTTTTCAGTATCAACTTGTTCAGTTTTATTTCTGATTTTCACGGTTAATAAAAAAGTATACACAATGTATTCTAAGAAATAAATGCTTATTGCTATTACTTTATTATAACTAAACAACGACTACTAAACAACTATTATAACTAAATGTGTGTGCGAAATATTCTATTAATTACACACATGACATTGCTATTTTAAAAATACTTATGAAAGCAAATCGTTAAGTAATACCATTCTTTGTACTATTAAAAATACTTAAAAATATGTTGTTTTGTCATGATTTATTTATTTTGTAAAATATCAGAAAATTTTCTGTTGTTTATTCCAAGAACAATATGATTTAAAGTATAACATATTGAGAAATAAAGAAACACATTGTAATAAATAAAAGAAAATAAGAGAACACATTGTAAGAAGTGATGAATAAAAATACTGAAGTGACGTGAATAAAGAACTAACAAAGAAAAACAAAAAAAATTTGATCTTTTCTGGGAATTTTTTTTATTAAATTTCCAAAATTGCTTTAATTAATTTAGAAATTAGAAGAGGAGTTTTATTGACATCTCGGAAGAAAATTACTTGAGCGTGAAAAGCAGAATTTCAAGATTAATTTTCTCAAATATTCAACAAAGGTGAATTCTAAAATTTCATTTTATTTGCACAATTGCAAATATTTCATCCTGCTATATTAGAAATTGAAAGCTAACTCTCTATTGCTGTAATTTGAACAAAAATCGGTTTTCGGAATCATATATCGTACAATGATTCTAATTCTGATAAATATTCTGATTTTTTGTCATCAACATTCCCTAATTATATATTTAAACTTGAGTTAAAAAAAAAGATTGTTTATTTCAAGTTGAGAACATGTACAAATATAAATATTTTATTCTCCTTACTTTTTACAAAAATAATATATTTACTTTAATACAACTTTGGCCTGATGTGTTATTTTTATAAGCACTAATAATTTGAGTCCCAAACATTTATCACAAAATCTTATGCATTATGATTGTTGGTTTTTGAAATAAATTTTTGTTACACAAAACAAGGCTATATTAATAAAAAATGTGAAATTAATTTATAGCAATTAGGATATTTTATTAATAACTGACATGGGATAGAAGTACACTATGATAATTAATAAATAAAATAAAGTATTGAGAGTAATATTTCTTTTTGTTCTTATTTTAATTACTATCTCTCTCCTGCAAAAATTAATTACGAGTCAAATTTGCTTCTTCCTTTTTCATAACTAAACAACAAGTTCATGAGGAAAGAGTAATTGACATCACAGCGAAATTTCCCTTCTAAGATGACGCTGTCTAATAATTATTAATAACAAATTCAAATTCAACATCGGCTAGAAATAAATAGAAATTATTGTTTCACAAATTTATGTATTGAAAAATTTACTATACTCATTTTTAATATGTAATCTATAAAACTGTGTTTCCTCTAATGAATAATTAAATATTTCTATAATTTTTTCTTAAAAAAATATATCCCTAATTCATTCAATAAACACATTTTAATTAATAAAATTAAGTTTAATTGACATCATTCTAAAAAAATCCATTCGATTATATTAAACTATAAACTCACATTTTCTCGATTGTTTGGGGCTCACTTTAGAGGATGTTCGCAACAGCCCTCTCCTGGTGCTTGACTTTGCTGGGGTGCATGGAATCATGGATTTGATCTAGCTGCCGCTAGATCCTGAAGGATTGGACACAACAACAAACTATAAACTAACCACACTTCATAATCTTAAATAAAAACTACATATCCCTTAATATATTGTGTTATAATTCAATTTGTTTTTAGATATTTATCCTTCAATGTTATATGTTTCGTATAATTTTTTTTAATTCTTTTAAAATTAAAATGTTTGCTTAAAATGATGCTACCTGTATCTTTAAAAAATATCTTTTACAAATTAATTAAAAAGAAAATTATGGTTTTCTTTTATTTTTTTCAACTTATAATAAATAATATCCCTATAAGGAATTTTTAATTTACTTCTAAATAAGAAAAAAATATGTTAAAAAAACAGCAAATTCTAATAAGACAACAGGCAAAACAGAATAAATTCTATCAATGAAACAAAGAAAATAATTAAATAACGGAGCAAATATTATTAAGAAATATCCAAATCAGAAATAGAAAGGCTCCTCTATGAATCAATTCACATATCAATTCTGTATTTGTAGATAATTTGGAAATGCATTTAAGTAATTTTTATAAATAATTAACTGGTAAAACCCGCTAGCTTTCGTGGGTCCTATCTTTTAATAAAAAATGTGTATAAAACGTTTGGAAGGAAAATTGTAAATTTAGAAAGTGATCCTATTGCAATTGTTGGCACAAGCCATCTTTGGGACAGATATTGCGAAGCTTAATGGTGAACCGCATTCTTACTATTCCGGTCAAGAAATAAGGTCTCGCTCTCAGATCAGCTAAAACCCAATCAAATAAGTGAGGAAAGCTTGAAAATGAATTTCTCTTAGTTATTAAATGCTGAAGTCGGGGCATTCTTCATCTGCGCCTCCAGGGGTCCGAATACTGGAAAAACCTAAAACACTTTTACTGTAATCGATAAAAACAAAACTATCGATTCGCAGCCTTGTCTTTTGTAAGAGCTATCTGATCCCTTTAGAATAATCAAACTGTCTCAAAGAATTTTAGAATGTAAACCCTTGCTTAAAGCACTGACACACAAAACTTCATTCCAATGGATTGTGGGCCCATTGTGGGATTATGGACAAAGAAAGAGTTGCTAAGAAGGGAGCTTTGATAAAACAACGCATAAAACGTCCTCTTCCTTTCCCCACGACTAAATTGTTTTTAACCTATAATCTTTTTTAAAAAAAATCTTAAACAAGGTATGATTCAATTCGATGGAAGATTCTAATGGAGAACTGTTTCCAGTTTTCCAAGAAAGACTGCGGTGGTTGTATTTAGAGGACTGACTGGACATGACTGCTTACAGGACCATCTCTCTACAGAATTAGAGTGGTGGATTCCTCAAACTGTGTTTTGTGGGACTCTAATCAACTGGTGGTTTTTGAACCAGTTGATTGCCATTTGAACCATTTAAATAATAGTAAACATTGTACCGTAGGAGGATATTGTCAAGAAATATTAGAGGCTCCGTGACCTAAGGACTTAAGATCTAATGTTTGGCATTTATAAAATAAATATTAGAAAAAAATGATACATTTTATTGTTATTAACTTAAAAATGGATATTGTAAAAAAAACTGAACTGAAAATGAAAATGGATATTGAAATTAAAAAGGAAAAAAGTAATAATTATCTCTACTTAACTTATAAAGCAAAAAATTCATTGTTGAAATGTTTTTTTTTTAAATCCGATGCCACATGCGTATTTTTCCTCTATTCTCATTGGTTGCGCATTTTAAAAAGGAAGAAAGAGCCACGCCCCTTTGCTTATGAAGCGAGTAGTTCAGAACCACACTCATTGCCCCATGAACAATTTCACGTTATTTTCAAATCTCAACATCAATTATAATTTAAATCCATTACAAATACTGTTATATCAGTATGAAAAATAGTTAATGTTTTAAATTGGGCAGAGACCAACGAGCTCGATTCCATTCCGTACAATCGCCCTCAATTCTCTCCCGGAGGACCGAAGACTTTATTTATAGAAGTGTATATAAATGATCAAAAGTTCATTTGCTTCCTTTATTATTAAAAATATATATACTGTCGCCCTATTATGTCTAGTTACTAGCATTTTCTAGTGTCAGCACTTCCAGGAGTGGAAGTAACTACACCTTGTATTGTGGAGCACCCAGTAGGTGTGCCATCTCAGATTCGAAAGTGGGTCGTCGTAATTTAGAAGCAGGGAACCTCAAGACTTGGACTGTCACCCGCAAAGGTATCATTTCACTTGGAGGACAATGCGACCACGACGCACTGAACGTCCTCCAGCCACCATGAGTGACACCTTCTAATGGATCGGGATTCGAACTTACTACCTTCCGACAACGAGAACGAACACCCTAACCACCTTTAGTGAAAAATATAATTCAATAGATATTAATGCCCTTAAATTGATAATTATATAAAGTTAATATATATATAATAATAATATATTATAATATATATAGAAACAAAGAAATATTTTCACAAAATTTGTGTGCATCGTATGAGATTTGATACATTTCAATTTTTCATCTTCATTACAGTTTGTGTCATTATACAATTTACATTATCATCTCAGACTTTATCACTATTTTTATCTCTTCAAAATTATCTACTAAAATTACGAAAACCTTACACACTTCATTTTATTTATTGCATGCACATATATGAAGGAAGCTGTCATGATAAAAATTGCTTTTCATCTTCGCTTTGGTACAACTCTATACAATTTGCCATTAGAAATTTCTGTATTTCAAATGATTGATTTACTTGCTATATTAGTTGGCTGTATAAATTGAATTCATATTACACAAAATTTTAAGTTAATTATTTTGTAATTACTTTCATATACCTTTTATAAATCCTTTCAATGACTAACTTAAGCTAATTTTAGAGTTGTTTCGCCTGCAGGACGATATAGCGGTCATCCACTGCAGTTGTTTCCCTGGAGCGGCCACCACCAACCTTTCGAACAGCTGTGGTTCTGAAGGATTTCCAAGTCCGCGAAACGACACTTTTGTTGATTCCGAACTCTTCAGCTTCACTGGTCACACTACGCCCCTCCTCCAGTCTTCCAATCAGTCGTCCAGGCGACTTCTTCCAGCCATATTTCACGGACTCACTCATTGCACTTGAAACGAAACTCCTTAATTGCTCCCTCGTCCTTCCTTTTATTGTAGGCCTGAACTGCGCTCGCCGAGCGCACGCGTTTAGCATACGCTCACGTCACCTCTGACGTTTTGCCACTGATATTTGCATACGCATGACCTTTCTGCTGAATTACGTGTTCATTGCACTGATGGCAAGAATTCCTTTCATGCAATTTCATGGCTATCTGCTTAAAATTTACATCGTTGCTTAAGTTTTGCACACTAGTGTATATAAACAGAGAGTGTGTGTTAGGAAGTCGCTTTCTTTATCGGAAGGTCATGAGTTCCATTCCTGATTCAAACGACCTTCCATCATGTTACCTAAAGGTGGCTGAGGCACATCAAGTATGAAGTGGTCGCAATATCCTCCATGTGAAATGATACCTCTGGGTGTGGCAGTTCAAGTATTGGGAAGTCATCTGCTTGGTCCCTGCTTCTTACCTACGAAGGCTTCAATCCGGCTGCTTCCACCGAATTAGTATACTCCATCTCTGGTCTAGATACAGTTACCGTTAAAATACGCTAGTGCAACAACAAGAAAAGCGTCTTCTTATGGAATAGGATTACTCCAGGAAGTAATACTCCGCATAACCAGGAATGTGTGATACAATCTATCAATTTGGCCAGAAAAGAAAATCGTTATTTTGAAAGCATTAAGATTAGAAAAAAGCCTAAAAAAAGAAAACTGAGGGCAGTTGTACGTGTTTAGTAAGCAGCATCGAAAACATACTACATGGTATTCAGGTCCAAAAATCGATTTGCAAATATTTACTTGCTTCTGAAGATAATCCTCCATTGCCTGTGCATCTATTAGATCGATCGCTGTTTTTCACTATCAGGTAATCATCACTTTCCTTTCAACATCGTAAATGAGCATCTAAGCAACAAAAAAGTAATCTTCATATGGGCTCGGACAGTTACGGTTTCATTTAAGGAAATATGAAGACCACTGAATATACCCAAAGAAGTATTACTCTGGACACAGATGTTACTTTGTATGTATGATTTTGGAACAGATGTTGGTTATTTGACGCAGCACAGGGAACAGCCTGAAGCCATTGTAAGGATTTTAGTATCCATCGCCTCATTTGTATTTTACAGGTTTTCCGTATTCAAGGAAAACCTTAAGCAGCCACTTCATGGATTCAGAAGACAGAATTCATCTTGTTCTAAGTGCATGGGATATTAATAAGTTCAATGCAAATTTTAAAAAAGGCCTGGTATTTACGACTTATCTTTTTAAAAATAACAACCATTTAGTGGTGAAACTTTCAGTTATTTGTAAACTCACTTGCCAGTCTTTTACAGAAAGTGTAAATAGCATGCAAATGATTACTAGTATTGCATACTAGCCCCCTTATTGAATCCTTTTTATTCAGCAGGCACTGATACCATTTTTCCATAGGCTGCAGCAACAAATGTATCTAAGTTGAGTTGTAGTGCATACCTATTTGAAAGTGAGCACAACGGTAAGCATCAGCATTGATGGTTAATTCAACAGTGAGCAAATATCGATTATCAGTGCTTGTTGTTGTTGGCTTATCCTCTTTAAAAATCTGACATTTGTCAGATCAACTCCATTAAATTTTTGACCGTTTGAAAGTCAATGACTAGCAAGGGATTTGAGGATACATCCTCCCGGGAAAGTTCAACGAAATCCAGAATATGTTTCGGTGAGGTTGGATGTTCACAGCATCTTTTACAAGTGGGACACTTTTTTGTACTTCGTTCAAACGATAGACATTTTAGATGTCCACTTGAGAATCTGGCCAAGACAGTCTGAGATATTCGGTCACATTTTGTATCCAGAAGAGTTCTAGGAGATGTTCCAGAGTACCATTGGTGTGTTGGTGGAATTTGCCAGACTGAATTAAGTCTAGACTTTTCATTACAGTGAAGTTCCTGATATGTAAGTGAGGAACCAGTGGGCGTATCTTCCTCACTGCCCTCTTTGGCCAATCGATCTGCGGTTTCATGGCCACTAATATTTACATGGGATGAAATCCATTTTTTGGAGGAGGTAATATGCAGCTTATGTTGGACCGAGGTCTGAAGCATCCATGGACAATCCAAAGTAGAAGTCTGTCTATGCTTCACTGCCTGCACGCCCTATCTGAGCATAATGGAACGGCCTTCACGTCATGGTTTATCAGTGCTTACAGTAGGGAATTGCCATTTTTGCCTAAACACTCTGTGAACCAAATTAAGTGGCTTGAAACCGATACCCAAAGTCTACGAACCACAGGAAAACGTATTTTTATTTTCTAGCCATCTGTCTGACTTTAACTTTCTTGTTGTCTTCACTGCAATCATTGAGGGAAACCAAGCTTCGAATCCTTGATACGAAGTGCTCATTCCGGAATTCTTCATCAAGGTTCGGTTTCAGTTATGTTCACTATGAGATGTATCTCCCGCCGATATGATACTAATGCAGTGTTTCAGATAAATATGGATTCTGTGTGATATCATATAAGATTTGAAGTGTTGCTCAAAAACATTTCTTTTATGACCTTCTGAATGACACATTCCTGTGATTGAGAGTTATTAATGAACAGTTAATCCGGCTCATTGAGGAAAACTTTATGAAATTAGCTTAAAATCCATGAAGTCATAACTTTTTGAAATTTTTTTTCTTAATTTTTGGAAACTGCTATTGGACGAAACATAAGTTTTCATTCAGATTAGTTACGTCAAAGAACTATTATAATTGCTTAAAATATAATTTTATAACTTTTATTCTTGTTTTTCTCATAATTTTAAATATCTAAATAAAATGCATTTTCATCACCGCTTCGAACAATTTGTCCCTTATTTAGCATATTGCTGTAACTAAAATGGAATCATAATGTCCACCTTTTGAAATAAGTCTGATAGAAAATATTTTCTCATTATTTTTCTATTTAATATGTCTAATAAGTTTGTCTAATAATTTATGTCTAATAGGTTTGAAACATTAGTTGCAAGAAATTAGTAGTAATAAAAACACTTTGTTCAGATCTATGAATGTTCTAGAGAAAATTAAATATTTATACATATGTAAAAAAAGTGAATCAAATATCATGATGATATTTTATAGAAATATAGGATTAGAAATTTTAACATGATGCCTCTTTATACATTTTTTCTTATTACAATTATTATTTATTATTCTTTCTATGCAATTATTATTACATATTCTTTATTTTCTTATTAAAAGTTTCGTATTTGATTAATTTTAAGTGTAGTGAACAGACATGTTGGTAAACATACGAAAAAAAAATGCTTATTGTTTTAAAACAGTTACCTCAAATCAAATGCGATTTCTTTCAAAATTTATATTTGACTATTCTGCTGCGAAATTATAATGAACTATCGCACATTCAAGACAGATTGCTATTATATTGGATCTTGTAAAATTACTCCATGGGATATTGTTGCTATAATTGGTAGAAGTGGTGTTTATTCATGTGCTATTATTGTATTTGCATGAATGTCTTAAAAAAAAATTTTCTGTGAACTCTTAAGGATTGAGTGCTTCTATCATAAATTCTTAAGGGAATCAAGTTAAATTATTAAACATACAGAAAGTAAAATATATTTCATTTCAATATTTTATTTTTTAAGACGAGTGATTAAAAATAAAATAATTCTGTGAAACAAAATATACTGCAATCATATCTTAGAATACACATCTATTTGAGTGGAAAATTATAGAAATTATGGAGGAATATAGTTTGAATAAATAAATAAAAAAAATAGAATAATATTCTGTAAAATATTTTAAAAGGTATAAATCAAAAATATGAAATATAATTACTCAAATATTTTATATTAATTATTTATCCCCTTACTTGTAAATTACACAAAATAATGTGAAACCTATATTGTGTTGATATAATTAAATTTGAAAAACCAATATTATCTCATTTCTGCGTTTTAAATGATATTTATATTAATAATGATAGAAAACTAATGACTATGATTTTACTCATTGTTATAAGCAGCGCTGATAGTATAATTTAATAGGACGGAGATTTTCAAATCCCAGGATTTATGAAAAAAAAATTCTAAAATTCGTTCAACACATAAAATTTTTGGGGCGGCTGTTGGGGAGGGTAGACTTTTCTGAGTTTTATGAGCTACTTTTAAATTTTTACTTTCCTCGAGTCACTTTCAATGACGATCGTGAATTAAGCAAGTATATTTTTAACATAAAAATTAGCCTTGATATTAGAATAAACCCCCAAAATGTCTTGGTTGATCCCCCGGCTGATGACCACCCCTAATATAAGGTAATTTTTTTCACGTGTGTTCAATAGTTCTCATTCATTTAAAATTTGCAGTAAAATCAAGCTGAATTTAATTAAAATAAAGGACAAATTTAATCACTTGGAATTCACTTTTACTTCATCGAAGTGACATTTTGTTATAGTTGTCGAAATTTTCCTTAGCATATTTAAGAATGTTTTAATAAGTTCGAAAAATTTGATTTGTTTTTTCCAGTAAATTAATACAAATAAACAATAATTAACACAACCAATTCGTTTTGAAGTTTTGCAATACAAAAAAGTAATTCATTGTTTCCAGAAAATATTGCTTAAAAGAAATTTTATTTTTGTTTTAAAATTAATAGTTCGTATTTTTTAAAAAAGAGATTTCGTTAAGTGATTGCATTCATTAAATTTATTAGCAAATATTCAAAAATTGTTTTCTATTTTATGCAAATTTTTCTTAGAATTTACCCATGAAGAAAACGAATCAGGATGTTTATTTAAGAACATCCTGATTCCAAGAAATATTGGTGAAAAAATTAACAGCAAAGAGTCTCAAAACTGTTGACTGTTCATGAAAATGAAATATCTTATCTTTTAAACCAGCGCATTTCTTTATTTCATAATTGTTAAAGTTCATAATTGTTTAAGATGAAATTTCTCACTAACAAGCAAAATCATTTTAAATAATAATACATTATCTGTTCAAGAGATGGCGCTCTATTTGAATTAAATTTGTATTAAATATGCGAAGAACATTATGCTCCCTCCTGCTTTAAAATGCCTCAAATAATTTCTCGTTGGTTAGGCTTACTTCACTCTATCTAGGTTTCATTTTATGCCGCGCGCTAATTCTTTATTTATGACATTCACTGAAAAAATGTTGATTTCATTTACAGAAATTCATTTCTATACTTTTTTTTCTTTTCTTAAATAATGTAAAATAAACAGTTTTCCTATTTTTATTCTCGTTTTATGCAATTCCTTCTAAGCGATTTGGTTGTAGCTTTTTAAGTTGAGATGAATTCTAAATTTTCTAGATTTTAAAACCAAACTCAATCTTAAAATTTTTTAAACTACCAAACAGTTTAAAGAAAAAAAAATCATAGTTAACCCAATATTTAGAACTTTTTATTGAAGTAAAACTTAATTTTAGTCTGTTAAGCAGTAACTATGATAATAAGATGATGTTTATATATATATATATATATAATTTTTTATTGAAGAAATATTTTTTAGAATGAAAATATATGAGAGATTTTTTTACCGTAAAAAGTGTAAAATTTGTAAAAATATCTCGCACCGAATTTATTTTTTGTTAATTAAACCCAGGATTATCAAAGCAATTCAAGCATTCACTTCGTGTGAATTTTATAATTATTTAGTTATTAATTACTTTTTAATTATTTATTATGTCACTAAAAAAGTTTCAAAATTTTGTATGAAAATATAACTATTAATGTAGAATATATCCATTAAGCCTACATCTATTTTTACATGTTAAATTTAAATTAAATGTAGACCTATGAACAATTATTGGTTTACATCTAATTTAAATTTAACAATAAATATTATAATGCAAATAAATGTTATGATACAAATAAATGTTCATAACCAATTTTTTTAGCTGTTATTAAAAATATCTTATTAAGATACATACGGTAGAACTCCAATTATCCGATTCAATTGGGCCCGCACCCCATTCGGTTCAAAAATTCGAGTCATTGAATGTTTTTATTTTTCCAAAAAAGGGGGTCTATTTAAATTAATTATTGTATGCTGAAAATGAGAGAAACAACTTTTAATTAATTAAAGGAAAAGGTTATACTTTTACATGTTAAAGTACTCACAAATGCAGTTCATTAATAAAGTATGCATGGTAAATTAAAGTCATTGCTTGCACACTCAGAGAAAACTGTTGCACTGACTTTATTCGGACAACCCAGACGCTCATCCGCTTACATGTGTTGACACTCAAGCTGACGCTCCATCCGCTTCAATGCAGTTCCAAGACCAGATAAAGCTTCACAATCTGATGGTCCCGTGTCTATTCCAACTTGGACAATAAGGCCATCTTCTTCCTCGATAACTTTCTTCTAGTACACTTTCAGGAAGCAAATTGAAGTCCAGTGTCTCTCGAGTCACACATTCAACTCGTATATACCTTTACTTCTTACACCTGCACTAGCAGAGAGAAGAACAGCAACGTGTGTAGATAGAATCATTATTCTCTGAATCGCAGTAAGTTTCCGGCTAATTTATTTTTCTGAAATTCTGAAAGCAATTCGGATAGACGGAGTTCGAATAATTGGAGTTCTACTGTAGCATTATTTATATCAAAATCCAAAAAATAGGCTTGAAGGAAGAACTTGAGCAAGGACCAGTCCATGATTTTTTATTCCTGTCGAATGCTTCTTTCTCAGTAGATCATCGGTACACAGATAATTCTCAATCATTTTTTTTCACATGATTCATTGAGAACATGTTAGATGCAGAAAAAAGAAATAAGTTTACAAATAGCATATCAAAAAGAAAACAAGTATCGACACCTGTCGGAGAGTCTGTGGCTTTTAAAGCATTTAGTGGGGGATCCGTTAACGAACATAATCTGCTACAAGACTCAATTCGCCATCCGAATTGTTCGTTAACCAATAGTTTTTTTTTTTTCATTGTTTTACCATAGATTTTTTTGGAAAATCGATTCATTCGTTCTGGAAATCCTAAAAATTTAATTAAAAAAGGATGTATAATTTATTAGTCAGTTCATTAAAACAGTACATATAATATAGTCTTGCATATTAATCAATCTTTTTCATTTTTTGTTTATGGGTCGTTAAATAACATGTCCAATGTTGATTGATTTTCTCCCTTTTTTTAGGATTTTCCGGAAGTGATTGATATCATTGTCATTGTAAAAATCCCCAACCTTACTGACATCAGCTTGGTTTGGGTGCCATTCTAATATCATTGCTCTGACATCTTCCCAAAATGAAATCACAAAACGCTCTAAAAATGAAATCAGTTTTGGTTTTTAATGAAATCAAAACTGATGGTCTACTTTTGGCTGTAGCTAATGTCTACTTCTAGCTATAACTAATGGTCTATTTATGGCTATAACTACTGGTCTGATTTGGCTATAAATATTTTTATTGGAAAAAAATGTTTTTCCAATATAGAGCTTTGAAATTTAATACACAAGCAGCGTAATTCTAGAGAGTTAATTAACGATTTTTGGTCTCAAAAATAATAAATTTAAAATCTCAAAAATATAGGGGATAATTTGTATGATTTATTATACTAAGTTAAGGTGAAAAGACACATGAGAAATAAAATCCTAAAAATAGTATGCACAGTATGTGTCTAATGATTTTTTTTTTGTCTTATAATAATCTTCTGTAAATGTCTAACAATTCTGAACAGTCGTTCTTATGAAAATAATTAAAATTGGCCTTATATATATATATATATATATATATATATATATATATATATATATATATATATATATATATATATATTTGAAATATGAATTTTAAATTGTTTAGCGGTTACAGCTAAAATTCAACTGGCCATTGGCTGTTTCTTTTGAAATTCGTAATGACTTAAGCATATCCATGTATATATTTTTAGCTTATAAAGTGCATATGAGATGCCTTTACCCTTTGCATTGCATAATCTGTGGTATGGGATACGTCTGATCTTTATGAAAATAAGGGTCGTCCAAGCTTGAATATTCATAACTACGTTGGATTAGTTTTGGTCCTTTTCACACTTCCTCTCGTGAGCATAATGAGGAGGGGGTGTCACCGATACGTGCTTGTCGACGGCTGCATTCGAACGCATCCGTGGATTAAAGGATTTTAAAGTTTTCCAGGGAGACCCGTATTGATTTTGAATGTTACTCTGCAAAGCGATCTGTAAGAAAACAGCGATAAATAAAAAAAAAACGTGTCATAACACATTAAAGTTATGCAAACAGAAATCGTATATAATGTTTATAAAAACATTTTATTAAATATTTAAAATGTGATTTTTTTTTACTCAAAATGATTCCACTTTGAGAGCTTAATTTAAATTATTATACACGCCATCAATGTGTTGAATACTTGGACCTGAAGATGCAGATCGTTTGACACCTGAACAGGAAAAGGTGTATCGTAATTTAAAAAAAAAAATTTTAATAATATCATGAGAGAAACACAAACTTCTTGCTTAAGCAAAACTAATTTTAAAAAATTATATTTACCAACTAAATTTTTTTTCAGTGTAAACTGTGTAGGACACCTACTCGCCTAAACTACTAAACTGTGTAGGACACCTACTCGCCGAATGCTTACGCATTCGTTATGATAATTCTCTTTAACGACTTTAACTCGGATTATCTATTAGAAGATTCAGTTTTCACTCAGTATTAAGGGTACTTACGTATTAACGTCACCGCATCTTTTTAACCCGAACGAAAATTTAAAAAAATTTCTTATAATCAGAAAGCTTCTCATAATTATAAGTCAATTTTTCAAAAATAATTTTCGAATTATAGGTTACTCACAACTTGCTTAAATTTTGGAACAAAATTAGCTGTGGTGACGATAATTCTTAAGTACCGTATTATGTCCTAAAACATAAAAAAGAATGAAATATAACGCCTACACTCAATCGAACTAATATATATTTCCTTATGATATGTTACATTCACATATCTTAAATTAAATACGTACTTATATGATTCCTTTCGTTAATAAGATCTGCAGCTTATAAGTAAATTTAGTGTCATTTATATCTTCCAACAAATAAGTATTTGAATCATAACGAATTTTACTTTCAATTGCATTAAATTACGTGATTACGGGCTCATCGTGGCCCAGAAGTAGAGCCACCTTCTTCGGAGTGGAAGGTTTCGAGTTCGATTTCAGCCACTGTTAAACAACAGGCTACGGACATCTGATATGACCTCGTGGACAGCCTAATAATCGAAGTCACTGGTTTTATTTTTGTCATTTATTTATTTTTTGGTCATTTGTTGCCAACTGGGAAGAGTTTTTGTAGAGGGTCAGAAGGCTGTATGCACGTGCGATAGGAAGCTCATTGGGAAGTATTAAATTGAACCGAACCTGCGAATTTCCACTTTGAAATGCACTAGTCTGCGGTAGGCCTTAAGCTGGACATTTCGCTTATGTTCCCTGAATGAATGTTTATCGTGGTGGGTGCTTCGTAGTTGTTGTTGCTAATCTCAGATGGTCTCATTCCAATACTAGACCAACTCCACAAGTCCATAAACAACCAGGAAATCCAAAAACATTAGAAAAATCCTCTTCCAAGTCAAAATTCAAGCAGCTGAAGATATGCTCAGGTGACATTTTGTGTGCACACATTTGAGGCCCTTTTGGCGAACTTTTCCGGATTGTAGGCTTTTCTGAGAATCATGATGCATGGTAATGTATTACTCAATGTGCGTAATTGCGTATGCATGTAAACAACTTATTTTACAAAAATATTAAATAAGGCTTCCACTTTTTTTTCCTATAATCAATTTTCATTTAAGGCAACGAAACAAATACATTCGGTATAATTTTTTTCTTGGAAAAACTGTTCTCGAACCACAATTACGCCTGCTATTCGAGAACAGTTTTTCCAAGAGAGAGATCGGTTGTCTCCGATGAAATTATTGATCTGATGGCGTGCGAAGAATCGCTGAAAATCTCCACTGAGCTTCAAGGGACAAAAACCCTCAACCAAGCATTTTTCCCCACAGATTTCAGCTCGACCCTTGCGCAGAGGAGGGGGAGGGCGGAGAAAAGCCATTCATTTCTGTCTAAAAGTAAAAAAGATTCATTCGCAGAGTGGTGCCGAGAAAGAAAATGCTGGACATCTGAGCATTGGAAATAGATCATAACTTATCAGGCTATACAAGATGCGGCAAGGTAATTTCCTTATTCCGTATTGAAACAACACAAAAAGTATTACAGATATATCTTTATTTGTTTCTGCATGCAAAAGCTACAACTTAAAGTTTTAGTTTACATAGTTTGAAATAACATAATGGGAAAAAGACGCCCGCCATTGGCATTGCACTGGGTGAACCGAATCCTGCTGTCTCTCCGGCACATTGGCACGCCGTTTCTCCTTGAGCGTTTCTTTTCAGATCTTCCAAAGCTTGTGGGCGATCAGTATAGGCACATGACTTTAAACACCCCCACAAAAAGAAATTACATAATACCCAATCGGAAAAAGGTGCTGGCTCCTGATTGTTTTTCATTGAAGGGAGGCACCCGGAAAAATAGGCCTCTACAAAGGTACGGTGCTCATGACTCCAACGCATGATGGCGGCTGAGCTGCAATGCCACTCAACTTGATGATCTCCTCTCTGACCACGCCAGCCTCATTACCTTTACTACTTTTTGCGTTACTGCAGTTCAAAATAAGAAAGCTATTTAAGCCGCACCGTGTACCATTGACGGAGGTTGTCAAACTTAGCGAGAATCCCACGAAACCACGAATCCATCTTGCCTTACTCGCATTATGCAAGGGTGCGGTAGATGAATAGCCAACCTATTTATCTACCGCACCCTTGCATTCAAGCAACTGTGAAGAACCCAGTTAGTGTTATGATTTGGTCATGCATGTCAGCAGATGGTATGGGTCACCTTCATGTCATCTATGGGACACTGAATGCCAGAACATACATTGACACTATTCTAGAACCAAAACTTCTACCTTCCATCAGAGATTCTTTCCCAACAATGCTTCGTTTATTTTTTGCAGGATTCTGCTCCTTACCGCACGGCCAAAATATCGAAAGAGTGGCTTCGTACAAAGAGCATTAAATTGTTGTCATGGCCAGGAAACAGTCTTAACCTCAATCCTATTGAAAATTTGTGGCACCGTTTAAAAACTCTTGTCCGAATGAGGCGCCCATCAAATGAAAGGGAACTAATTGAGGCTATAATTGTTTCCTGGCATCATGTAATAATGAAAGAAGAGCTTAAGACTCTTGTCAGCTCAATGAAACGTCGATGTGAAGCTGTAATCAAAAATAAAGGGACTCTACTAAGTATAATAACTCACTGTAATCATCACTATCTAATGTATATCAATAACTATTATCGCTTAACTTTTTTTGTATTGCAAAAAATTGAATTTTGTGTTTTGTATTGAATTCAGTAATAAATTCTCTTTAAAATGATATATATAAGTTTGCATTTTGTGAAAAGCAACGGTTTCTATAAGCATACAAAGTTTAAAAACATAAAAACTTCGAAAAGTGTCCACAATTTTGGCCACCACTGTAGTTGCAAATCATATGCACTCGATTGCATTTTTAATAGCGAGGAAGATTTTTGGATGATAATGCAAATATACGTCGTTCTAAAAGTTGGTTTACTGAACAATAATCTGACTCCCAACACCTTCTCTGGTCACCATAGATCCCGCATCTTAATCTTATAAAGACTGCGGTGGCCTTGTCGGTTATGGCGTCGTTCTCATCATCGGAAGGTAATGAGTTCCAATCCCAGCTTAACCGAAGATCCGTCAAGCTCGTTGGAGGTGGTTGGGTCACGTTAAAACTGAGAGAGGTCGCAATGTCCTCCAAGTGAAATGATACCTCTGGGTGTTAAATGCCAAGTATTGTGAGTCTCTGCTTCAAAATCACGAGAACTCAACCCAGCTGTTTCAACTGGTAGAGCCTAACTTAAGGCTAGGTACAGGGAAGTATGCTGGTGCAACATGGCAATCTCTGGAGATGAGTGCACTCCAAATGAGTTGACTCGAATCAAACGAATAATCGGCCTGTTTCAAAGTTGAAATGAGTTCCATCATGAATAATGCATGGTTGAATTTTTAATATTTTCCCTCTGTTATATAACATATTCGTCTCTTTTGCTTGATTAATAATTTTAGTATATCTCCATAAAAGTGAAAGTATTCATTCTATTCGAAATCAATTACTCACAGATGTATGGGAATTTACATCATTACAAACTAAACCATGTAATTAGAAAATTATATTATAATTTTCTGATTACATAGTTTAATTTGTAATTAAGTTCACAAAAGTAAGCGAGAATATTTTAAGAAACCGTGTTCAAATGCTGTGCAGAGAAAACAATAGATTAGTTAGTAGACTTATCCATATAAAGTCCTTAGTAGAATTTCATGTCATTAAATAGAATTATACGTCATTATACGTAGAATCAGAAGTCATTATGCTATTAAAGCACGAAGGTTTGATGGAACAGCTAAACTTAGATGGTTTTATATGGTTAGAAACTGTAAAGGCACCAACAATTTACCTTCATTTTAAATTTTTACTCAAATGATTTCCCCACATTAACATATATGATAAATACTAGCATATTATATAAAATTAAGCATATTTGTAGATAAAATAATTAATATTTCTAAAATTTAAATACAAAAATCGATTTTTTTATCAAAATAATATTGAGAAATTTGAAGAAAAGTATTTCAGTATAAAAAAATAACAATTTTATTAAAATTTAAACTCATCCATCCTATAAAAAATAAATATGATATGTTTGAAAATGCCAATTACATATATTTAAATGATATTTTTAGAATTGGGCAAAATATTATAATTTTAAGTATTTATATAAGTGAATAAATATTGTAGATAAAAAGATACTATTGACAACATTAAATATTATTTTATGTTTATATCTGAATTAATTCTTACCTTCTTTACTCATTTAACATTATGCTGTAGACTAAGGCTGTTTGTTATAAAGGCGTTCTACAGCGTAATTCTCTGTCAATAGAAAATGGGATGTGTCCATCCGTTTCAAGGGAGAAAACCCGGAATGCTTTCAAGATGTGCCAGATGAGCTTATAGAAGGCACAGAAGGCAATTTATCTACCGTTGTTCAACAGTGCCTGGGATCGAACAACGAATCTTTCTCTCGGAAGACTACGTTGAGCCTTGCCTTTTAAGTATTTTTGCAAAAACAGTCCAGTTGAAGCTCTTTTTGGACATCATCAGATGATTGAAAACTCTTGGATACTTCTCAAAATGGCAGCTAAAAATACATTTAATATTCGAAACGTCATGCCTTAGTCTTATGCTGCTGGATTAATGCTAATTTTATGCTTAAACCCTCTTAACGTTAATTTTATAGAAAGCATAAAGCATTTTCTAGGAATATCGCTCACCAAAGTGAACACGATCAATTAGCAAATTATCAAAAATCATCTTCTGTGAATCATTTGTAAATTTCACTTTATTTGAATGAATTGTTTGTTAAAGTCACACAAATTGTATGTGTGTGTGTTGATGTGAATGAAAGAGCGAAGTAAAATATTTAAACACATTTGTGTGTGTGTGTGTGTGTGTGTGTGTGTGTGTGTGTGTGTGTGTGTGTGTGTGTGTGTGTGTGTGTGTGTGTGTGTGTGTGTGTGTGTGCGTGCGTGTGTAAATGCACTCCCTTTATTTAGCATGTACTAGAATATAACCCCTGTAATTCATTAGCTATCCATTCATTTTTCAAATTCTAAAAATATTTTTCTTTATTCTAAATTTCTGCTTACAAACTATTATTGAAAATAAATTTTTGTTGAAAATAAATTGAGTTATACTACACAGAGAGAATGCTACTTTCATTAAAGTATTAGCTATATATATCAATGAACTGCTTTGTAGGTTGTTCATAATATTTTTCTGATTTCCATAATTTTTTTTAATTTAAAACGGAAATTTTTACTGAAAATGGTTCAAAAATTTGAAATTTCGAACCTCAAACATTTTTTAATAGATACATAATATAGACAATTTCATGTTTAGTTTCAATTTCCATTTTTGTCAAAAACAAAACATGTTAAGTATATCACTATATCCTTATAGGTTACATATTTAAAATAATATAATAATACTATAAGCCTATAATATGCATATTATTTTAGGCTAAGGATATCACTACATTTTTATTTAAAATAAAACTTATCACAAACTCCTATTCAACTTTTGCTGTTTTTTTCATTACGTACAGTAGAACTTCAATTATCTGAACTCTATTTATCCGAATCGCTTTCAAAATTTCAGAAAAATAAATAAGATTGAAGAAGAGATGGAAAATGAGAAAAAGATAATAGCTTAAGAAAAAGGAAAGGCGAGAAGGTGAGAATGAAATAGAGAGTCTTGTCGCTTAAGGAATTCAAAAATATTTTTTGACAATTCCTGAATGTTCAGAAGTGAGTGCTGAAAACATAGAATTGATTGTGAGTGAGACCCTAGATTTCATGCAAATGACTTATTGAAAGCGTCCAGGAAGAAGATGACCTTAATGTCCGAGTTGACACGGGACCATCGGCAAGGGAGTATTTGCCAGCCACTTTGAAATGGAAGCAGCGAGTGTGTCTCTCTGTCAAGCGGATCCATGACTTGGCTGTCCGAAAACGTATGAAGGCAGAGAAACAATGAAATAGTTTACTTTGAATCAAGATCTTCAATAAGCAATGACTTTCATTTACATTCATACTTACCGTGGTGTACATGATCATCATATTAATGTACAGCACTTGTAAATACCTTAACAAGTAAAAGTATTGCCTTTTCATGTAACAGCTCTTTTTTACTTAAAAATATGTAGTTTTTTTTAACATTTTCAATCTTACAATATAATTATAATTACTTAAAACTCTTCTTCACGCGCCCAAAAAAAGCCCAAAACAAATTTTCGATTATCCGATGGGACCCATTTTTGGATTATCAAAAATTCGGTTAATTGGATTTTTTCAGTTGGAATCAGTACGGACCAGTCTGATTTGTGTAATTGGAGTTCCATTATATATGTTAGAGATGCTGCTAAAATACTAACTTTTTAATTACATAATTCATTATTATATTTTTGTTTTATAATTGAAACTTTTTTTTAGAGTTTACACTTTGAATAAAGATTTTAATTTTTACTGATTTGTTAGATTTAATTTCAAAATAAGATATGGATTAAAATATGGTTTTTAAGTTCATTAGATCAAATGGTGTCACTTGAAGATTCTGTTTCATATGCATCCCCATATTTGAATCGCTATTATTTTAGAGTTTGATAATTACTGTCTGTTTTTCAGATTTGTTGGGGAATGTAATAATTTGTGTGTGTGTGTGTGTGTGTGTGTGTGTGTGTGTGTGTGTGTGTGTGTGTGTGTGTGTGTGTGTGTGTGTGTGTGTGTGTGTGTGTGTGTGTGTGTGTGTGACATAAAAGTATTAATGGTGTATTACGTCACTAGACTAAGCACCCATTTTTAGTTTTAAAAATCTTTGGAGTTTGTACTTTGTTTAATTTATCGTACTTGAACACGTGTTTTTTTGTTGTTGTCTTATGCCAGCTTGGCTGGCAATATGGGGTGCGCTGCTCCATTTTTCCAACTCAACCCTATTTTGGTATGGATTCCGACTTCTTCAGTACACACATGCCATAGGGATCCTTTTATAAGGTAGGCAACCATTCACAACCCATTCATACAAGGAAAGGACAAAGATAGGATAGACAGAGAGAGAAAGTACATCCATGCCCTAACTGGAATTCGAATCTAGGACCTCCCTATTCGCAGTCAGACACTTTGATCACAAGGCGGGGTGGGCGGAACATGTTTTTTTTTTTAAAAAAAAACTAAATAAAGAACTGTTTTAAGTAAACCAGCGTTTTACTTAAAACAATACTTATTCACAAGGTACAGCTCTACATAGTATTGACTAAAGAGGAAATCCAAAAGATATCCATAAAAAGTAATAGTCATTTCTAAACAAAGCTACGCGAGTCATCTTCACCGTTCGACATTGGGACACCAAAGACTTGTAAAAACATTGCAAAAATTCCTATAAGTATGACATAAGTATGGATGTCATTTGCATAAGTAAATGATTTCAAATGAAGAACATTTCATTTCTGAAGAATTCCTGAATGAAAGGGTGAGGAAGTTGTGTAACAAGGTGACATGATTGTATTTAAATAAGTTGTCTGCAAAATATGAATTCATTTCGAGTGCAGTTGCGATGCACTGAATTGCTGTAATACGGGTCTCACTACCTGGAACCAGGGGGTACGCGTACCTTCCTGGGGCTTTAACAGCCACCAGGTGCGTCGGCAAGTGGTGAATAGCCGAATGTCCTGTAGAAATGACAGGATAGCCTTGAATATAGAATCAGAGGCCGTGAACCAGCTCCCGTAAACCCTGGTGTTATGCGACCCGTGCCTAGGGTTATTTGGCACCGCGGTAATGGTGTCTTAACGGAGTTGCTTAGTTGCCTAGGCGAAGTTCTAGAGTAATTTGCCTTGCCCAGTAACTCAGGGAATGCTGGATGGACAGTCATATTACCTGAGCTTATTAATTGTTATCTTGTGGCTGAAAAGACACAAGACATAACAAACCTCTCTGCATTTGCAGGTGAAGCCTCTGAAGTAGACCTTGCTGAAAAAGACAAGGGAGCTCAGAGGCAATTTAGTGAAGGGGCAGGAATGAATCCTTCACAGGAGGTAGAAGTGACCTCCAAACCATATTCTTCTGGTGAAAGTCAGGAAGCTATCGCTAGCATGACTGACTCTCTGACCAGAATCATCTGTGGATCATCAGCGAGGATTTCCTCTGAAATTCTAAGATGCTCTAGGCAGAAGATACGTTTAATCGTAGGCTTCATAACTGGGCACTACTATTTCAGAAAACACCTCCATAAAATGGGACTGTTTCAGCAAGATCCTATCTGCAGGAAATGTTTTACGCAAGAGGAAACGGCCAAGCATATCATTTACGAATGCGAGGCTCTTGCCCTCCCTAGATTAACTCCTTTAGGCATCATCCATGCTAGAGAGTTACACCTAGACTCCATTAAAGGGTTATCGGACTTTATTAATGAAGTAGGTGACCCGAGCAACTGAAAGTAGGAAACATTGGGTTTGGAGTTAACAGTACAAAATGATGATTAAAGCAGAGGTGCTAATGACATACAAACCCAACCTTAAGAAGAAGAAGAAGAAGACGGGTCTCACTATCTAAATGCAATGAAGGATTCAGTACTACTAGAAAATACAGTAACTTAAGCAGGTCTCGTCACTTTGTGAAGTGCATTTCCAATGGATTCCTTCGCTTGTTGACATATGAGGGAATGAAGACAGACGTTCTGGCGAAGGGAAGTTCTGAAGAACCTTTACCAGTTACTGATTCACTTGCATATTTTGAATTGTATTCCCTTAGAAGACATGCTGACAGGCAAATTTGGCTCATTTCCCCGAGACATCCGAGGTATCAAGCTGATTGTCCTGGAAGATCTCTTGCTATTGTTTGCGATAGATATGCTCAGACTACACTTTCCCGTTTCTTCAGTGGCCACCTGAAGGGACTTGCTTTCGAGAGAGGTCTCAAATATATCCAAAATGAACCGGCATTTATTCTTGAGTGCCTGGGGTTGTCTTTTGAGGATTTATACAAAACTCCTACACACTTGGTTTTGATTTTCTGAAAGGGAGTGGACTCATGGACCTCGTCTAGTATACTCCTAGATATGGAGATTTGTAACAACAACAAAATAGTGTCATTTGAAGCCTTGTGCTACTTTTCACTGCAAATGACTTTAGATCCGTTTAACGAATCGGAATTATTCCAAGAAATCCCTCCCTTAAGTTAATGCTAATTTAGAGGTGTCATTTAAGATAATTAATTTAGCTCAAGCATCTGATTTGTTTGTTTGTTTGTTTGTCGCTCAACGGTCATTTTTTGCACACGAGGGCTAATTAGACCGGGACTTACGGCTTAAAGTGGATTCCGAACCACTACAAACATCCATGCCCAAGGTGGGATTCGAACCCACGAACTGTTGAACCGAAGGCAAGAGCGCTAACCATTCAGCTGCCAGCTCGGCCTCAAGCATCTGAATATTGTCTTCTTGGAAACGACCTTTGAAATCTGTGTCAACCCAAAGAGCCGAGCACACACAATGCTCAAATACTTACAAAAAATAATCAAAGAAATCTGAGAATCATTATTTAATTTATTAGTAGCTTTGAATGCTTAAATAAACTTCTTCCTACAGCTGTTAACGGCATCTTTGAAAAGGAAAAATATATACAGTATGAGTATCTTATAATTTTTTTTGCTGCAAAAAATGCATTGAATTTAAATTGAGAGTTTAAGCATGATTCAAATATAATTTTTCTTAATACATTTTTTGGATTGTTGAAAAAAAAAGATTTGAACAAAGAAATTATTTGTTATTGCTGATGCCTGCAGTAGTCTGCTACTTAAATATCAGAAGAAAGCAAAAACACAACATCGAGACATTACATTTTCACAAAAGCGTCTATTTACCAACTATATGTAATTAAGCAGCAAAGGCTGATGTCACGTTATTAATTATTTCTGCTGTTGATAATTTGACCCTGTCAATAATGCTGATTGATAACTGTCATTCGCTTTTGATATATTTTGTTAAGACATAATTAATTAATATCAACTAATAATCAATGAATGGTCATCACATTTAAATTTACGTCATAATTAATCAATTATATACATACATTAATTAATTTTGAAACCTAAATGAAAATAAGCCATAATTAATCAGTTATGAACAATTACAATCAATTAGAAAATATGAGCAAAACATGTTATAATTCATTAATTATGACATGTTTTGCTCATGTTGAAAAGGGAGAAACCTGGAAAACTCCCAAGCACCAACCTCGACACTTATGTATGCAGAAGACATAAGCAGTACATCCATCTCCCATTCTTCAACAATCACTGGTATCGAGATCTTTCAGTTTGAAGTGAATTGTCTTACCGTTAAACCAAAGTGAGCTCCATTGTATAAATTTATTTAAAAATCTAGGTATTGCCAATTTAAATATATATTAGTGGCCATCTTTTGGAAAAATTTTAAGTATTCTTGATGTATGATAAATTATTCAAAGTGCATTTTTTCAACAGTAAACGTTAATTATAGATTGCTAAAACCTAATTTTGCTGAAATTTATTTAAATTTATTGAAAATTGGTAACTTTCTTTGTTTTGGTACTTATGTTAAGAAGAACCATATGATATATGTGAGATTAGTTAGAATATTAAATCGAACTAATTTTTTATTTATTGTAGAAAAATAAACTTTTTTTAAAAGAAATTCATTTTTAAGTTTTGTAAATAAGATGAGATTTTTTTAAATGAACTCAATATTTTTATTGGAAAAATGTTCTTTTAAAAAGTAACTGAAAAAGGTACTTGCATAAACTTTCTAATTTATTGAAATTTTTACTGAATTTATTTAGTAGTTAATTTAAAGTATATATATTCAGTGATGAATTAAAGTAAAAGGAAAATATAAATTTTAACATTTTATTCATATTTACATTTTAATCCTGATAATATGATTTTTTTTCATTTTGAAAAAAAAATGTATTAATGTATATTAATGTTTCCCAGGTTTGCACATGTGACAAATCCCCTGTAATTAATATAAATTAACCCTGTGAGGTTTAATTTATATTGGCTATTATAAGATTAAATATAAAGCTCCAGTGGCTCAGTAGCTTCACGCCGCTTCCCGTAAGTTCAGCAAAGTGAAGCATCATTTGCCGCGGGCAGTGGTTGGGAGAGTGACCACGGAACTCCGTGGGTTGGAGACGTGTCCACGTTAATCTGTGAAGTCCTTCCGCTGGTGTGGCGTGGATGTGGAGAGGAGGTTGCCAGCTCAGGTGTGGCCTCGTCGTGCCTCGTCACCTGACCGGGGTTCAAAATGACGAGGCACCTTAATAGAGCAAAGTCGTACTTTCACCTTCGTGGTGCTCTGATCCAAACGAAAGACGCTCTCGATTGACTTAATTCGCACTGACAAAGGCATAGTGAGCTTGGCTTGTCCAAGTGTCATAAACAACAACAAGATTCAATATAAATGCAAATTATGGTAGTAAATTGGAAGGAGTTTGTAAAACATACGGTTCACATAAATGGAATAGTATCAATATGGAGTATATTGTACTGAATTGGATAATTCCTTATAAGAAAGATATAGTAAAGGAAGAGTAAATAGAATTTTAGTGTTGAAGCTAAGAAAATATATATGCTATGAAAATCTATTCTGTTGAAGCTATAAAAATCTATATGGAGTGCTCATTCGGTGTTGTGTAGGGAGCTGAACTGAGATCAGCTGCATTGAAATAAATTTAGATCACAGAATCTCCGACAAACTCAAAATAAAAATCATGCTATATTTCGAAATTTTGATTACAGCATTTGTAATTACTTAAAATGTTAACTAATTTTGATTTAAATTCATCATAAAATTGCTTACCTCACTGTGTGATTAATTATAACCATTTTTTCCTCCTTTTTTTCCTTCAGGAACTTTTCTCGCCTCAAGAATGGGGATATTTTATTCTTTCTTTCAGAGTTTAAAACTAATATGTAACTGTTAGAAATATAGAGAGGAAAAAAATGTACTCATCGGATCTCATTTATTTTTACATTTCATAAAAACATTTTTTTTAAAAAATAATTAAGATACTTTCAATTTTTTTTCCGAAGTCCAAGTAGTATTGTTTTTGCGTACTGTAGCGAACATATTTTCGGCTTTACCAATACGCTTCCTATCGGAAATGCACCATAATGCGAATGACAGGAATTTCGATTTCCATGTGTAAACTTCGTAACTTAACTTCATTCAATTTTGTTTTCAACTGTTTTTATAAAAGAAACCTCATTTCACGTTACAATTTTTTTCTCTTTCTTTTTTTCAAACTTCTTTTGTTACCTTATTCAAACCGGGTTTGAATAAAACTAACAAAATAGCAAACATTGTTAAAAATTGTAGGTAAAGTTTTAGTTTTGAAATCTCAATTTTTTTCCAATTTGGGTCAATTTGGTTCCTCAATTTGGCTGCATTTTTTTATTTAACTGAGATCTGCGGAAACTCTGTGATCCATTTGTCTCGCTAGTATTGAGATTAAAACATGTGGCAACTGTTCTAATTATTACCATTGTTAATATTAGCATTCAAAGGTGTACATAAAAAATGACTTGGCACTTAATGGTTTGGTTTGTCGCTCAACGGTCATTTTTTGCACACGAGGGCTAATTAGACCGGGACCTACAGTTTAAAGTGGATTCCAAACCACTACATACACCCATGCCCAAGGTGGGATTCGAACCCACGAACTGTTGAACCGAAGGCAACAGCGCTAACCATTGGGTTGCCAGCTCGGCAAACGTGGCACTTAAAAAATCTTAACATTACAGCTGAACGAACGAAATGCAGTGTGTATTCTAGATAGTGAGATCTAGCAAGAAGAGAAACACTAGGAGTTTTAATTTTTTAACTGGGTCGAGTTTTAAAACGCAGAATTATATGCAAATGCATACAAATTTATACAACCGATTTCTGAAATAAAATTTAAGCGTAGATTTTTTGATAAATAATTATTTGCTAAAATTGTTAAGGAAACAAATTCCGTTAAGATTATTCATCTAAGATTAATTTTTTATTGCTTAAAATTTCACTTCACAGACTTTAGTGAATCATTGACTAAATTTTCAAAGCACGGAAACAACCATATCATTTATAATGTTAAAAATTTTTAAAAATATTTAATATTTTCCTCTTCACTCAATATTATTTTCAGCACAATTCGAATGGATATTTGAAGTCATTTTACACGGTAACACTCATCATAGGAGCTGTTTACGCATTATAAAACTTTTTTAGAATTGTATACATATTATAGAATTACCTACAAATTATAGAAATAGAATTCTATATTTATTATAGAATTTCATAAAATTGTCTGAATACTATAGAACTTTATATGTAAATATTATTGAATTTTTTTTTAACATTATAGAAATGGAACTGTCTACACTTTATAAAACATAGAACTGTCTGTTTTAGGAACATATTTTAGGATTGTCATAGAATTATATACACATTATAGAAGTTTACAGATTTGTCTATATATTTTATTGTATTTGAGACTTTTCATTTTACTCAGTTTATACTTAAAATATAAAACTTAAAGTCAACCACTTTTTGAAAAATCTTAATTTAAACTCAAGAGAATTATTAGGCTTTCACTGCGTCTGTACAACTTTGCTTAAATTATTCTTATATTTTAAAAAAAATCTTGAGATTTATTTTTTTAAACCTAATATTCTCCATTTTATTTTGGCTTTTTATTTCAGTTACCCTGCTCATAAATATTAAGAAATTCTTTTGATGAATTTTCAGCTGCATTATTCTAAGAAAATTAAGACATTTTCTCCTTCCATTCGTAAAAAGTCTGCAGAGTTATCGATACAATTCTATAGAGTTCTATCTATTCTATTTAATAATATATTTTCATTACATTGTTTCTTCCTTTAGTTTACATGAGAAGTGATGTATAGTTTTTATTGTACAACACAAAATAATTCTTTGTAGAATTTCATTGAATTGTTTGCATATTATACTTTCATTAGATTTGCTGCGAAACTATTTTGGCAGACCAAGTGGTAACAAATATTTAGTTATTATCGAATGGCAACAATGACAGAAAATAAAGAATCGAACTCTTCAGCTGCCAAGAAGTGAGCTGCTAGAATACTGTGTTTCCGAATGGAAGTATTGTGTTCAATTCCATTTGTGTATTTTGTAACTGTCCCGGTAAATCTTTTAATAAATGATTTTCAGAGCAAGTCGACGTATTTTTTTTTTATTATTCCAAGGATGGTTACAGATCGTCTTTTTATCCAGTTTATATGAGTACTGATAAATAGTTTTGCGTTGGTAAGAAGAAACGTGCTTTATAGAACACACACATAGAACTATCTACATATTTAATTGTGAGACTTATCCTAATTTACACGAGTTCTGATGTATATTTATTTGAACAACAAGAAACGAAATAATATTGTAATGAATATATCTGAAGCATTTTCTTCTCTAAATCTTTGAATGATTTTTTAAATGTTTAGTTCTGATTAATTTAGTTGTTGATATATTTTTTACGAATGTAAAAATGGAATTTAAATTTTATGTTCATAAATTCAAGCGCACACACATACAAAAAATTTCAAAAATTTTCGATTCCATAATAATTTTATTTTAATTTGTTGTTGAATGCAAAAACTCTACTAAAATTGTAACGAATGTAAAAATATCATTTTTGAAAATGTCTCTATGAGTTTTTTGTAAATATCAAAAAATATAAATACCAATCTACAATAGATTTAATATGCTTTTTTTAATAAATAAGTATTTTTAATAACTTCTAAAAAATAACTAAAGAGAGTTTTCAAGCATTATACATATAATTCGATTTGTTTTAGTTAATCTATATGGAAAACTTCATTTCGTAACATTGTTTTGAAAAGCAGCTATTTGTTTTGTAATCATTTTTACATATTAAACTTTAGAAATTTTAGTCAGAAATCATTTAATTCGTTCTATTTTTCAATTTTTACCGCATATGAAAATATTTATTGTATGTTCTGTTTCCGTTGCCTTAATTCAATGGTTGTGTTCTAAATTCATAAGTAGACGGAAACTTAAAATAAGCTTTATAACGCACACATTTTTATATGTTAAATTGTAAAACTTTTTTCCCCTTTTAATCATTTTATTGACTTATAAAATGATTTAAAGGTGAAAGAGAGAAGCGGGAACACATTCAGCAATAATGGCAACATTTGATAAGAGGAACACAGCTAATCGGATGCATTCAGAGGTATAAAAGAGCAATATTTGAATGCATTTAAGAAATATAAAATTTCACAATTATAAAACAATACCATTTATGCATACAACTAAAAGATTATATTTTAATTCAGCTTTAATTGGTTATTCAGATAATTTTTCTTGTTTCTTTATAGACAATGCATTTTGAAGTATAATTAACGACTTTTAAGAAATATTTTTATCCATTTTATGTTGAAAGAAGTGCATGCAAATTGCAATGCAAGAAAAGAGATATATACGAAGGTCACTCTGAAATTTTTGAGATACAACTGGTTTTTAAAGTTATACTTTCAAAATTTTAGGTGTGTTCAAAGTAGTCTCCTCCAGCATCAAAGCACTTTTGTAGACAAATTTTCCCGAGATTAAATGCCTCGAGCCAATCATTTCTTCGAATAGATGAAAAAAATGCATTTATAGCCACATCAATCTCTTCTTCTGAATGAAAACGACGTCCACGTAAGTTCTTTTTTAGATTAAAGAATAACCAAAAGTCGCACTTAGCTAGATCAGGTGAATACGGCGGATGTTCGATCACTTTAATTTGTTTTTGTTTAAGAAACTCAACTGTTAATCCGGCTGTATGTGAAAATACATTGTCATGGTGAAGCATGAGTCCCCTAACATTCAGCTCTTGTAGAGTTTTTGAAAGACATTGACTGGTATACCAGTTTGCTGTTACTGTCTTCTGTCCTTCTAACTTGATGGCTTTGACCCATCCCGTACTTCTGAAGAAAACGGCATACATCACTTTTTTCAGTGCGCGCTGTTTCTTCACCATTGTAGGATCCTCTTCAAAGACCCATACTTTGCTTTCTTGACGTGTTGGAACGTCAAAAAACGGTATGTACGTGTTTCATCACCTGCTACAATTTTAGAAATGATGCGGTGGCCACCATCATTCAGCATATTAAGAGTATCTTTACTGATTCTGACACGCTCCTCTTTTTGATGCTCAGTTAGATTGTGGGGAACCCAACGGCAAACTACTTTTTTCATATGTAATTCTTCATGAATGATTTTGTGTATGGCTGCGGATCCAATGTTAAGTTCCTTCTGTATCATTTGATAGGTACAGCGATGATCATCCATTAACATTTTTCGTATGGCAGACACATTATCCGGGATGACTGCCAACGGCGGCCTTCCTGTGTGTTCTTCATCCTGAAGAAAATTGCGACCTCTTCTAAATTATCTAAACCATTCTGAATACAGTAGCACGAGCTGGAGAATTATCACCCAATGCTAATTGCAACCGTTGAACGCATTCTTCTTAATTGAATCCTGCTTTGAAATCGTAGAAAATCATAGCGCGAAAATGTTCTCGCGTCAACTCCATTTTCTCTTCTGTTTAAAATTTATTCCACGCTAAACAAGTTGAAGTAAGTCAGTAAAAAATCGTCTCCTGTGTTAAAATACTTTATACTTTAAAATTAAACCGTTATTATTATATTTTGTAAATTCACGTCTGCGCGTTATCTCAAAAATTTCAGAGTAACCCTCGTATTATTAAAATGTTTTTTGTTATAATATTAACCTAGCCTCCAATTATTCTATCTATGATGTATTTTGCACAACATATGAAAAGAAGGATTTTCCTTAGTAATAATTGTTGCAGCTTCTCAAACGAAGACTTTTTAAATATTGATAGTTAATTTTTAAAATTTAATTTATATATTTTAATTCGACGCTGAATTTATTTAAAAGAAATATATGTAATACATACATTGAAATTTAATGAGGTGATCTAAAGGTTCATTGTCCCCAGTAAAAGTATGGTTGTTTG